>PVKZ01000942.1:0-5000 GCA_004027375.1 Macroglossus sobrinus
GAAAACACTGCTGCTGCCTGCTGTTCATAGAAAACAAGGAAAAGCATAGGTCTAATTTTGTGTCGTCCTAGGTATTAGTATTCACAGTAAATGGAATTGTTTACTAAAATCAGTATCTTTTCTCTGATTACCATCTGCTTATCTGGATAAAATTAATAGCAAAGGTAAAGAAAAGCATGGTTCATAATACGGAGCAGAATCGTTGAAAAAGGAAATATGTAACGCTTGCTTTCAACACCAAATCAATATCCCATTTTCTTAGTGATTAATCCAAATGAGCACCCAGCTCTGAACATTTTAACGGATATATTATCTAAATCTTTTATTTACTCTCTATATTTCTAAAGCAGGATAATTTTGGTATCAGTGGACCATCTTATTGATATTCCTTGCATTAGGTCAGTGGAATATGCACAGATGGACAAACGGTTTCAGGTATTTCAAAACCAGGATACAGAAATATTTTCTTCATTCTTTCAGGCTAACGAGCAGTGACAGGTATTCAAAGCATCAAACTGTCAAAACTGTGGCTTTTCCTGTCGTCTGCATCATAATCTGTTTCTTAGTAACACTTGGTCTGAGCGGCAGTAATAAAATTAATTATACTTCATTTTGCTGCCTTTAACAGTATTGACCAAATTTAAGAACAAATGAGAAGTGCTTATCAAGCTTGAAGAAAATAATCCATCAGTGGCACAATTTAAATTCTCTGCAGTTCTCTTATTAATCAAAGTAACACTTACTATCCTATCTCCACTTCCCATTAACAGTCATTAAGCTCTGCTGCTGATTGAAGCAATTTCTTTAGGGACCTCAACCTCATTTTTAAGAGAAGCTTCTTTAGTGGAAAACAATATCATATAAGCACGGCGACTTAAAAGAGAGGAAGAGCTTCTTCAATCATGTTCTGACCTTGATATTTTCTAACAGTGGAAGTTCAGAGAAGCACACCGACCGTGGGACCGGCAACTCCGAGGATGCCAGGCCCGCCCTTGCCTCAGCTCCCGAAGGGGACACGCGTCCCACAGCGGGGCGCGGACTTGGGTCGAGCACCTCAGCGGCCGCTCGGAACCACTGCGGCCCTCGCTTCATTCCTGTGCTTACAGTGTGAGCTGCGTGTCAGAAACGGGGGACACACGGAGAGGGGTTCTCCAGGAGGACCTCTCCCTGACCTGGGGTTCTGGGGGGGGGGCGCATGGTGGGGAGGCGAGGGGAAGGCGGGGCGTCTGCAGAGCTGCTCCCCGCTTCTAACCCACGGGGCCTGCCTCCGCTCTTCTCTGCAATGGAAATAGTAGTATCATCTGCTAAGCTTGCCTCTCCGGATTGTTGAGGGAACCACGCGAAAAATACATGTGAAAGTCCTTTGAAAGCGCTGAACACTGTAGTACAAATATTAACTATTCGAGTCCAGAAGCCACGGATGGTGTTTCATCCAACCCCACCCCTGGGTCCTCGCCCATGCTGATGCACAGTGGGTGCTCAGTAAGAGCTGAATTAGTGCTAAAGAAGCCCTATTTCTAAAAGTGAGAATAAGGTGACCCACAGGATTGAAGTGGAGTAATGGTCTTTTTCAGAAACACCCATCATGCACGGAGGGGGCTCTGGATATACACAGCGCAACTCAAGGGCATTGGGAAACAAAACAAAACAAAACAAAACAAAACAAAACAAAACAAAACAAAACAAAACAAAACAAAACGTTGCTAGAAAAAGGGACCCGAGAGGGTGTGGGGCTAAAAAGAGGTCTGTGATCAGGATGACTGAGGAACCCGTCGGAGGAGGAAAAAGCCCAGAGGATGCTGGTGCTGGGCGAGGCAAAGCGACACCCGCCTGCCAGTGTGGTCATGCCAGGAAGGATGGGAGAGCCGGGACGGCTTTCTCTCCAAGTGCCCACCGCTTCTGTCCCTGGGGACTCAACGTCCGTGCCCCTGACCGCAGATCGAGTGGGCAGGCTGTTAATAGTCAAGTCACCAAGTGGAAGGCCAAACTAGGCTCCGGGCTGTATCCTATCCACACCAGCCATGTGTCGTGTCAAAGCAGCCAAGGTTCTGCTGTCTCCTCATCTGTAGAATCCCCCGGAAACCAGCGTTTCCTCTGGTTATTCACTGTAACTCACCATAATCCCAATATTTGTAAAACCCTGATACAATATGGCACTGGCTCTGACTTTTCAAGCTGGGAAAACACTCAGTGTTCATCCTGCTCAGTCTTACTAATGAGGAAACAGGCTCAGAGAGGTCCAGGGACGCGCCTGAGGAGACCCCACAAGAGAGACGGCTGCTCGTCGGTCCCCTTACTATTTCTATGCTTTGAACACGGAACTCTTTTGCTTTGGGTTTAGCTCAAAGATAAGGGTTTCAGAGGATGGACCCGTGAGACAGATCCATCCTTTTCCTTTCATGGTCGATGTCCCAGGAGAGATAAATCAAGACCTGGATCGGAATTTGCTTGGCCAGCATAGACGTGAAAACGCCTTTCAATAGGGTATCGGGCCTGATTCATAAAGACAATCATATAATCAATGAAGAGACGGAGCCACCTCAGATTCTGATGACCACTGGTGTTTCCAGCCGCAAACCGGGCCCCGTCCTGAGAGGTTCCCAGAGGCCGGAAGAGAGCAGAGTTCAGCGGGCAGTGACTCCTCTTCCCTCGAGGAAACGCAGGGCCCCGCCCAGCACTTAATTTCTGATAAGACGTTAAATGTGTATGATCCTCGTCTAAGGAACGAAAAGCTGAGCTGAATTTTCGGATCAATGGAATACCTACTCCTGTTAAAGCACTTAGAGAGGAAAACAGCCACAAAATGTCCCATTAGGCTGACAAATTTATAACACTGTGAGAAGGGTGCCAGCAGTTTCTAAGCCGAGTAGAGCTTTGTGTTTAAAGAGTATGAATGGATTTGAGTTTGGCCGTATTTCATCCACACGAACGAGTTTAGCTGTCACACCTCTTCCCAATATTCCCCAGTTTTGCTTTTCCCCAGGCCTATGTGCACCCTGACAGAATGTGGACATCGGCCTAAAACGTAAGTTGTTAAATGAACGATATTAAATGGACTTTCACAGCGTGGAGACGTGGAAATATATTCTCATCCTGATGTGTGGGGCTGTACGGACATGAATGCCATTAGCATTAATGGTAATTATGTGTGTAAATCCCCACGCTCAGGATGAGAATGTGCCCCTTAGTGGGCAAGTACAATGACGGGCTCATTTTTTGAAGCGAGAAACAGCTGAGACTTTTTTCCCCCCTCTAACTGAGAGAAATAGACAGAGTGGCTCAGAGAATAAAATCTGATCACCTACTCTCACAAAACATGCCATTCAAGCACTTTGAAAACTCTTTTTGCCTCAGAAAAGCTGAAGATGTAGGAAAAAGTCTCAGACTGCGGGCTGAGTATTCTAGCAGTTTATGCTTTATCATTCATAGTTTCCCGTCACCTGCTAGGGCAGGTACACTACAGGAGCTGTACACTCTCATAACGAACTCGTTTTATTATGGTCTGATAGCTACTGAGAATGATATTTTTCAGTCAACCCAGAAAGGGCTGTTGAGCTACAATGAAAATTTGCAGAAAGTAAGCAGATTTAGCATCCTGTTCACCAAAGCCAATATATTCTAATCTCATTAAAACAGGCAGGCAGATGACAGTGCCAGGGAAAAGGTTTGATCTTCTCTTTTTAATTCTTAAATCGATAAGGCAGGGTGACCTCAGTGTTTGGTTAGGCCTCGCCTTACCTAGTGGGAAAACAAAAAAGTCCTCTTTGCCAAAAAGTCAGACAATATTAGCACAGAGGGCCGCCTGCTTTGTGAGTTTGCAAACACTCCATCAGGGCACGACAGGGCAAAGAGACACATGTAATTAAAATATACTAAAAAAACAAGCCACTGTGGCTTTCAATTACAATGGAACTAAAAAAGCGACCATATTATTTCTACAAACTATTTTCACTTAGCACAGTTCAGATGGAATTATTGCCATGACCTTTTAAAAATGTGAAAGAGTGAATCAATACCCTTTCAGAGGCAAGATTGCAGGAGCAGAATTGGCCATGCTGTAATGGTGTGTATTTCTGCATCAGGAGGCAGTTGAAACCTAATTATCGTCAATCACATACAAGGTACCTCCACGTACTGATGAGCATGGGCAGGAAGCAGCGTCCACGGGAGGGTCCATGAAAGTAGGCCTTCGACGGGGAGGAGCATGTGCAGCGAAGAGACTGGGGGACCTCAGAAGCCCTGAACCAGCAGAGTAAGGCTTCCAGGTGAGTTATAGGGACTGTCACTCATTTACAATAACTAACACTGGCCTGTCGGAAACAGCCACCTGTAAATGATGTACGAGTGGCTGGCAGCCTGCCATCCTCCAATAGACCTTGTAGCCAAGAATCACATTTTATTGTCGAGGTCATCGGAATGCTTACTTGGAGATATGCCATATATTATTAAAAAATAACAAACAGCCAATCAGCAACATTTCTTAAGGCTCAAGGGCAAAATGACCAACTTGCTTTTAGAAAATAGGAAACAAGCATCCAAGATGCATTTTAGCTCGTGATTATTAATTGCTTCTCTCCACATACAAAGAAGCAACACTATGGAGAGGCCTGAGGTCAATGATACAATGTCAGATGGAGAGATTATATATGGATATTCACCTTTCCTAAACAGTTTCATCCCTGATGCCCACAAAACAAACAAACAAACAGACAAACTTCACCAACAGTGAAGGTCCCAACGGCTAGACCACGTGCTAGTGACAGTTCCAGGCCGAGAAAGCCACGGAAACCAGCTAGCAAGGTGAGGAAATAAGGATCTCGGGTTTGATTTTTCCATGCAGTTCATCTTTCTGGAATCTGCCTGAGAACAATAAAATGATCCTATGCACCATGACCTAATTTTTTCTTTTTGGTGCAGTTTTTAAATATAGAAGGCCATATCACGTATTTAATTTGCTTCAAAAGCCTATACGTGGGTAGAAGTTTCAACATGATTTCAAC
>PVKZ01000942.1:10000-117500 GCA_004027375.1 Macroglossus sobrinus
ATTTTACCATCTCATCTTTCGCTTCTAATATAACTTAAATTTCCATTCTAATAGTGGGGTATGAGAGGCCTTAATTCTTTGTGTCTCTCTTAAAGCTGCAGTGACTACAATGCCGGCTTTATGGCTTTTTTTTTTTTTTTTAAATGCCGTGACTAAAGATCAGATTGTGAAGGCTCCGAGGCCATCTCCCTGTGAAAGGAAACACAGCACATTACATTAATAAACAACTGTAGGAGTTTTCCTCGCCCAGGAATAACTCAGGGCATTAAGGCTCGAGGTCTTTTGTCTAGAGTGCAGCAAGAAAGTGTAATGAAAACAAAAACACCGACACATAAAGATACAATTTATGCTCTTTTATCAAGCGAAGAAAAAGTTGGTTAACGTTTGAAAAGGGAGCAGTAACGTGAATTTATCGACAATTTTATTGTAATAATTAGATGTTTACACAGTCTGGACATTGTGGCTAAATCACTCCTCGCACGTTTATTTGCAGGGAGCCGTTTGCGGGGCCGTCTGCTGGGCATCGCAGCGGGTTCATTAGGAAGACGTACTGTATTAGGGTGCGAAAAACCAACCAGCGCCGTTCTCCCCTTCTCCGTTTCATATTTACAAACACAAACAAACAAACAAAAAAACAAAAAACCCAAACTATAAATAACGAAGTAAAACACAGAATTCCCTTCATAAAGAAAACAACTTCCCTCATGGCCCCAAAATAGCTTGAAAATAAATCTTGTATGGTATATCTTAATATGCAGCATTAGAGAGACTGTCTTTAATACTATAACTAGCTCTTAATGCCTAGTGTGTAAACAGCAATCTGTTTTTGAGTAAGAATAAATTATAGTAGAGTATTAGGGAAGCTTTTGCTTCACTCTTTTCTTCAAAGAAAAACAGTATTTATTTTAGATGAGTACTTTCTCTTCTCAATATATTTTGAAAGAGAAAAACCTCGTTTAGAGAGAAATATTTCTCTTAAGCAGTTTCAAACCAGATTAATGGATCAAAATTGCACATGAGTAATTTGACTAAATTTAAACTCTCTGCATGGCTCTCTCCCATTAATTTTTTGTGCTTCTATACTAATCTTTAATGTGTTTCTATGATGTGGTTTTCGTATCTCCAATCTGAGCTAAAATGAAAATGACAGATTTTCAGTTATGCAGACATAGCAGTCAAGTGCCAGGAAAAATATGTGAACAAAACAATCTTTAGAAAAAATATGAAATGAGAATAATTTTATAGCATGATAGGGATCCAATAACAGAGGCATATTTGGGGGGCAATTTTGTCAATTTTTAAAGTTTAAAAACTGTTTAAAAATTAAGGCACTAAATGCTAAACTATAATGTGTTTCCAGCCTTAGTACACTTCCATTAGAATTAAGTAGTAATCAATATACAGTATTTATTGCTATAAACCACAGCACCAGAGGAAGCAAGGAATGATATGCTTAGAAGTCAAAATTCTCTACTGTAATCATTTAGGAAGAGAAAAAAAAGTTTTAGAAATGGACTTATTTTTTACTTTAATCTCGGTTACCACAGTTTACTGCATTTCCAACTACTGTCCTTTGTATAGTAATGAAAATACATTACAAAAGTCATAATTTCCTCGTAAAGCATAAGATGGTGAGGAAGCTTTTATTTTAGAAAGCAAATAATAGGTACACAATATGACTATTTTAAAACATTAATGAAATTGATTAATGGCTCAAAATAATCAAGGAATCACATTGCAGAGCATTATTTTAAAGAGAAGTGCTAAAAATGAACTCTATACTATATTGACATTATCAAATAAGTTTATGGAATTATATGCTACATAACATTATAGATTATAATTGCTAGGCTAAAAAAATGGAATCTTCAAAGCTGCTGTATGGTAACAAATATATTAAAAATCTTAAATAAACTCAAACTTACTTTGATGTCTACACTTCTAAGTTATTTGAGACATGAGAAATGAATTTTTAAAAAAGTCAGATCATGAAAGTCATTATTATTTGAAGGAATATGCTCAATTTTTTAGATAATTTTAATTATTTAAGAGTCCTTTGCATTTTTTATTAGCTTTGCCTAAAGTTATAACATTAAAGCAATAAGGTTACACATGATATTCTGGTTCATCCTTTATTCTAGCCCTATATTTTTACAAACCACAAACTGAGATTAGTGCTATGTTACAAGGCTAATTCCATCGAATAAAATTGTCTTATTTCTAGATATGCATCTGAAGAAAATGTTTAACCACAAAGTATGTATTCATAAGCAAACACAGATATCCATGTAGGAGAAACAGTTCATAAAGGGAATACATATTGGTCAAAGGGAATCTGTACAAAATTTTTCTTAGGGAATCTGTTCCAAAAAATTTTCTGCTGAGTCCAACTACTGACAACATGTAACTAGGGCTGTTATTCAGATTGATGCTTTCATATGTCAAAGGAAAAGTTTATTTTGAAATTTACGGACAGAAGTAACATCTCTGGTATCAGAATCTCCATTAACAGAAAATGGTCACAGCTTGATTCAAAAATGCTTAAAGATTGTAGGAGAATTTAATCCCAACTTCTTCTAGGATGACTCACATCAATTCTTGTTATAAAATAACAAAACCAACAGCTCCTCAACGTTATTCCAAGCAGTATGATGTTAGTGCTGAGAGTTAACAATTTTTTCCCCATGCTTGTTTCTGGTGTGAAGGAGAAATTTTGATTTTGACTTATTGTTCCATTTCAGTTCTCATATCTTCTGATGCAGAAAAGCCGTATTTAACAGCACTGATTTTTCAAGTCACCTCAAAATATCATCTCACGTGATCCTAACTACACCCTGTGAGGTAGAGAGAACAAGTACCGCTGGTATTTTGCAGGCAAGGATAACTTTTTCCAGGGCACGACACAGTAGAGCTGAAACTAGAATTTCGATTGGCTGCAGTTCCTGTGGTCTTTCTACTGCCCAGTCCTGGCTGGACACCGCCGGTAAAACTCTGTCCCCAGCTTAAGAAAAAGAGTCCTTTTTCCCAACGGGGTAGGGGTCACTCTCGGCTTCCAGAATTATGCTTTATCATCATTGGCAGCAACTCTGCAAAAGACATTCACGTTATTGACACACACAACAATTAGGTTCCCCTCACGCTTACTTAATTCAGTAGCTATAAGCATTTCGGAAATTTTCCAAAAATCAACTTTTTCATTTAAACCAACACAGAAACCTTCCCTTCCTCTCTGTACATTCAAATATGTATATACGAAAGGATTCCCGGTTTGTTTCCAAGCTATTCTCCTAGATTCTGGTGGGACAAAATTAGAGAACCGTTCCTGTTATGTCTGAGGACACCGCCGGTGATTAAAGCTGCTAAGAATGGCACCGAGGTAGCTACCTGGGGCTGTTCTCCTTCCCTGAGTTAATGTTCTGTCTATTTTGTTTAGACCCTGAGTCTGTTTGGGAAAGACTGTGTCGAATTCTATGTTTGAAATGCCCCTAGCACACTGTCGGTGCTTAAATGTAATTATTCAAAATGGAATCATTTAATTAGATAGGAAGAGAAATAGCAAGCCCTGAGACGATAATAAAGAATAAAGCAAATCTGCTGACCGACTGAAGCAGACCAGCAGATAACAACGGGCACTCGCGAGATAACCACACTGCGGTTGTTCACCTCAGGATGCACATCATCAGGTAAACATATAGTTATGCCCCTTGCTTGTGCTGGGCTCACAGAAAGCAGTGAGCATGACTGGTACTGATAATTCCATAGAGTGATACAAATTGTATGTTTCATGCCTCACGTGACTTGATCCTTGGGAAGGCCCACGGAGGAGGGGAGTGGAGGAAGGACATGAAGGCATCCAGTGATGGGGACTTTCCAGACCACGAGTGCTGGAGCGGGGAATCAGGAATGAGTCATCTATCTATCCATCTGGATGGGACAGGTCATTGTACACCAACCAGGCCTCCTCGGGCGGCCGCTGAAGATCGGGACAACGCCATGTCATCCACTCCCTTTGGAAGCCCTGTCCTTTGGAAGCGGGCGTTCTGAGCACCAGGCACAGAAACATTCCAGAGTCCGATACAGAACGAAATTCTGTGTGGAAACTGAACTTCAGTATGTCCTCTTCTTTGGGGGAGAAGAGAGGCCATACTTCAGGGCTCACCATTACCCCTCCTCTGGCTGAACTCCAAAGCGCAAGTGAACGTTAGTTCTTACCTCCTACGCCCCCACCAGCCTCCAATCACTGAGCTCCAAAAAAGAATTTTGTTAAAAAAAAAGATTTGCTCAAACACAACAGATGTCTTTTGTATGGAGTCCTGTACAAGGCACCAAGGTAGGTGCCCAAAGATTAAGACCTCGTACTTCAGTGCCAGATATTCCGATACAAGTTCCTAAATAAATTTGTATTTCAACTAAGTCTTATGTCAGGCACGCCATCACTTGGTCACAAAATTATAAAAGCTTTATAAGTTTCCTCACTGATTATAAAGGCCTTAACAGTTGAACAATCATACTTTAAATTGGTGAAACAAACGATTTAAATCCACTCCCAGAAACCAACCATAGAACTGAACACTATCTGAGACATAGGCAGCCGGTTTTCATGTCTTCTCTAAGGCTTCCCTGGCTGGTCTGTGTCCTTGGCCTTGACTCTGAGGAGGTGGAGAGGACAGCAGATCGTCTGAAGAGTCCCTTTGGCCTAGCATCCTCTCTCGACCCTCCGCTGCCTGCACTGCCTGCCCATCCTCAGCCACACTGGAAGTGTGTAGATACAGTCCGGCATTGAGGTTTCCTCTCCATGGTGGATTAGCTGCTTGGAACAGTCATCGTGGTCACTTTAACTACTAAGTGGGGCAAATTCGGCTGTCCAGCTGTCCGTTCTCAAACTATTCTTTTCACATGCTCCAGACTATTTTACAGGAATATCAATAAGCTTTGACTGAGTGCCTACTATATGCAAAGGATAAAGCATCTGGCTTGAACTTGTCACAGTAGTGGGAAGCTGAATGCAAGGGAGGGAGGCTGGGTACCTTACTCCTCCTGGACCTTGGGATAAATCGCTTACCCCCTGCCTCACCCCCACCCCACCCCCACACCCCATTTGCTAATCAGGAAAATGGGGATAAACCACAAAACTTACCTCACGGGGCTGTGAGAAGACGGAGGGACAGGTGCCCAGCATGATAAGTAAACAGTTAATGTTAGCGATTGCTATTAGTAGCTGTAGCTGAATTCTTACCATCATTGCAACATGACAAGTCAGAGAACACAAGGTTTTCTAAATGGACTCCCAGGGGAGCTGGGAGGGGGTGACTGTGTATGGGAATCTGTTTACTTGTTGAATTTTCTCCTCCGCTAAAGAAGTCATTTTTAATTGGCATACAGTGGTGTCATTAATTTTCCCCTTCGAGAGTATCTGTGTGACCCTTTCCCCAGATAAGAGGCTCAAGCTACAAAACGGCACTTGCTCTTACTCCAGCAGGAGTGATGTTTTTCTATTACAAAGTTGAGGCCAGGAAACAGAAAGCAGTAAGCAGTGTTCCATGTAACCTCTCTGCGTGATGGTGAATCACAAAGAAAAGGGTGGAAACGGTGAAGAGAGAAACCTAGAAAAACACTGGCCAAGGTTGCAACATCAAGAAAAGCTCTTAAGAGATGGGCCTTCGGGGCAATTTCTTTCTCACACCGCTACACGCACTCACGAGTTCTCTGGCGTGGTCCTCCTCCAGCCCTACCCCACGTTACGGACCCGAGCTGAGAGCTGGCATGGCTCAGGCTGCTTTCTGCACTCGGGGTTCCTGTCTTCTTGGGGACTCACAGGACTCAAGTAAACATAATCATACGACTTTAAAGAAATAGGGAGTAAAGGTCATTTTAAAAAGACAAAAGTTGGACTGTGGTTGGATTTGGCAACAATCATGAAATATCCCGTGTTCAGAAGCCCTTTCTGATCCATCTGAGGCAGCAGCTAGAATGACCCCAGGTCACGGGCACCTGATGTCTCCCAGGTGGCACACAGGGCGGCCGTGACTGCGATGAGCTGGGAAGTGAAACCGGGTCGCCTGCCCCCAGGTGCCTGAGTCGCCAGTGCCTCTCTCTGAGAGACTGACAACACTGGGCACAGGAAGGGAAGGGGAGAAACATCTCAAGACTGGCTGCCACACTCTTCTCGTTTTTCACAATCTTAGTTCAGTTACCCACAAACAAATTCAGTCCCATTGTTGAAGGTATTACGGGGACAATAGAACTGCTTTTAAAGTCTCAGTCGAAGGGACTGATTTTTTTGACTAAGACAATGTCAAGTCAGAAAGCCAGTGATGAAGGCACTTTCCCTACCAGGCAAAGGCATTAAGTTCTCCTTACATCTCAGGTCTTGAGATACTTGTGGGGCGCCAAATCAGCTCCTTAACAAATATTCACTGGATCCACACCATGTACTCCGAGTACCGTGCTGGCAATAAATCATATGTTTGTGACCAAGTAATGAGAGAGGAGATTCTACCGGGGAAAACCAGAAAAAAAGCCCCTTAACCATAGTATTAGTGAAATGCCCAATGCCATGTTACTATGATCGTATGCTTTTGTAAATATTTACTTCATCACAGCAAAATGTTACATGATCATGGATTCTAACATATTCTAGAAGAACTCAACGACAAGGCTGTGCATAGTTATGCTGGCTGAAGTTGAGGGTGTCAATTCAGATGACCAACTATCGAAACTATGTATTTGAGTGTAGGTTAAGTTTGTAGAAAGTCACTTTAATAATATACTTTTTATTTGTTTCTGTGTAGTTCAGGATACTGAGGATTTTACTAACAAAACTAGGCCAATTTAACAAATGTTTTTATGTTTTATATATTAATTATATTCCTTCAACCTCTGAGTGAAGCTGTGTTTTCTATGGCTTGGTCAAGTTTTAATCTCTACCATACCTCCTTCTTGACCACATATATTGCTTTTCAATATTCTTGAACCTATTGAACTTAAGAGAAGTAAAAGTGATATCTATACAGTTTGTGTCTATAGTTCCATTCAACAACTGATACACAAACAACGGACTTACCTGAAATTTAGAAGGACTTTAGCTGATTTAAAAATTCTTATAATGCTTCAGTCAGTCTCACTGATGAAGTTCAAGCTTTTAAACAACATGTATGTTAGGATTCGTTTTATTACAGTGGCTGAACTGTAAATCTGGATCTTTAATGTGTAACTGGGTTCTGGGTTCTGTGTTTAATCATGACCCTGGAAGGTACCAGGCTCTATGAAGTGAGTAGGAACAGGTTAGATGAGAAAGAGTATAGAAAGAGTAGGAGTCATAAGGACTGTGAGAGAGTCTTGACTAGAAACATTTTAGAAACAACCGAATGGAATCCTTACTCTTCACGAAAGGCTATATAGACTAGCAGCAAAAACAAAACAAAACAAAACCATTAAAAAAACCCACATGTATAGATTTCACTTACAGATGGTTGAAAAGTGATTTTCTATGATCCTATAATACTTTATGTCATCATCTGTAATTAAATTACCACAAAGTAAAAATAATCAACTTAATATGAAGTATGGCAAACAATTGCTAGGCTAAATGACATTCTTTTTCATAAAAGAGAGTGACATATACAACAAAGTGGCGAAACAGAACGGAGTGGGCTGTGGTTAAGTGTAAATCCTTATAGCGATGCAAGCTATTTGTGCTGTCCTTACTTCTTTGAATAAATTCAGATGACAGCCCTATTTCATTTCTTCATTCAGTTTGGAGGCCAGATGGCATTAGAATCATTTACTTCACCTTGTTGTGCTTAATTACTACAATCAACACACTATTTTCCAAATTAATCATAACAAAGTAATTTCATTAGTAACACAGCAGGCTGTTGAATTATTAGCATCATAACAGTTTGCAAACAATTAAACTTTATTTGAACCTTAAAAATTTGCAGAGTGGAACATTATTGTAAGATCTAATGGCAATAGAGTACGAATTCAGTACAGAGCAAATAATCAAGCAAAATGCTATATAAAATATGACTTACAATCACCTTTGAAAAAAATTAGCTCTCTAACTGTTCATAGAAAAACAAATAAAAGCTAAGCAAACATAATGAGAACATAGCGATTAGCATATTTCCTAACAAGCTATGTTGTTTAAATTCACATTAATGATATTATTATGATCTTGAAGAGTGTGTGATATATTGCCAAGGGTGCTAAGAAAAAGTTTCTCTCTGGTAGCACACAAATGATTTCACCAAATGAATACGAAGTCATCATGAACTGAACGTAATGATCCTTCTTCTTGTCACTCCAATTTTAAATCGTTTGTTTTCTTGTCTATCTCCCTCCTAGACTCAAGTTAGAAAAGAACAAAGGCCAGAAGAGCTCTGGACAGAAGTTAACACTTTATCTCTGTATCGTCACCATCCGCAGAGAGACTATCGGGCTAGGAATTGGTCATCCGTTGGCAAAGGACTCCCTCTCCTGGATCAACTGCAAAAGGAGGCAGAAATGTTCTAAGGGGCTTTCCGTTCTGTGGGAGTTTGTGCCTGAGTGGGGGAGGGGTCTCCAAGCGGCGTGGTTTGCAATGAAAAGCTGCTGCCATCTATCGGCCCCGGGCTCAAACCTTCACTTAAGCCAGGAAAGGGAAACCTGTCTCCACCCCACGAGCAAGTCTACACTGTCGGTGGAAACCTACAACTGCTTCTGCTTTTCGACCTCTCAGGCTTTGCAAACCAGTCCATTAGTTTCATTTCCGG
This sequence comes from Macroglossus sobrinus, assembly GCA_004027375.1. NCBI lineage: Eukaryota > Metazoa > Chordata > Mammalia > Chiroptera > Pteropodidae > Macroglossus > Macroglossus sobrinus. The sequence goes on from PVKZ01000942.1 coordinate 18,757, forward strand.
TTATCTTGCTTTTTCCCCAAGATGATTTCGATCTGTTCCAATGGCTCATTATTAGGAAATGATTAACGAATGCACCAATTAATTTCTGAAAGCTTTAACTAAACAATGTCAAATTTGTATAGCATTTACCCACAATCCCTAAAATTAGTATTTTTTAACATTTCAAATCACATGATCATGGTATTGAAGGGATCATGGTAAACTATACACTCTGAAATACTGCTCATCAGTAGTTTTATATTAATAATAGAGGTTTTAAACTATTATCAGCTTGTTTGTGTGGTTACACTCCTTATCTTCATAAAGCAAAGATCTGAAAAGTTCAATGAAGGTCGTACCTACTAATCAAGGATTCTGTATGAGGAGATGCTATCTACTCCAAATACTTATCCATTCAGCAGTACGTTTTGGTGTATATTAAGGCCATACCAATACCTTATAGGCATTCAGAATACCTTTGATTTCAAATATACATAAAAAGGCATTGATATAACTTTGAAAATCTTGCTTAGGAAGCACAGTTTATAACTCAAATGTCAGGCTAATGCTACCTTTCCACCCACCTGTTGGTGTGTGTGCCTACTATGGTCACTACGCCCTCCTCTCCGAACCTCCTTTTGTTTGCATGGCCCTGAGATATGTAGCAGAGATGCACGTCTGGGGTCATGCTGTTTGTGGTGGGACCGTAAGAGCACAGCCATGATCAGGTGACAGAGTTCTGGAGCGTGCCTTCTTACTCTGAGAATACACTGAGATTCTTTATGCCATGATAGTCGTGGAGAAGGGGGTCTCTTACAATTTTTTTATTTTATTAAATTTAAACAAAGCTATGGTAGAAAATGCTAGCAAGCCCATCATGTAATGAGAGTATTTGTTACTGAGACAGGGCTTTACACAAACCAAGGTTCTGGTCTGTACATGTGCTGCAGAAAGTGACAGTGCACTGCTACTTGCAATTCTATCATTTTTTTCCTTCTTGTACCTAGGTTTAACATAAAGTACATCTGCTAATCAGTAAAAATTCTTTAATGAAAACATGTTACTATTGTGTGAAAAATAAATACTAAGATAAACAACAAAGTTTTAAGGCCTTCTTCTTTAGGTAGCATCTACCAAACACTTGCATGATCTATCCGATTTAAATTTTTGTGAAATTACATTTTACAGTCTAAAAAATAATTGATATCCTTATTACCATATTAAGAGAAATTACAACTCATACTGGAAGTAGCAGTGACAATGTAGTACATATAAAATAGTGCTGAATTCCTCACAAATCAAATGAGTAAACAGAAACTACAATTATTTCTTTGCAAAATAGCAACAGGTATAACTTTACTGCTTGCATCTAATTTACTTTAATACCCTTCACTTAATTTCACATCAGAGGAATATTACAATGAATGCATAAAAAACAGCAAAGACAAACGTTCAACAAAACAAAGAAAGGTTATGAGCTGTCTCTCATGCTTTCACGAAGATTCTCAACCCAAGGCATCTGCAGAGTAGCAGGGGAATCTTCCTTTCTGCAGGTGAAAAAGGAAAATTGCATTATGATTTTTTTTCAATTGAAATGTTGATTTCTCCTGCTTAGAAAAAAATTACATTTTTTTTTTTTTAGCCAAGGAAAAGTGAATGCTTACTCAACCTTCTGTCAATTTAGTTCCTCAGAAAGGCCATAAAAGTGGTGTTTTACTAACGAGGAAGAGGTTTGGCATAACAGCTGGCTATTATGAAAGGGACTGTCTCTAAATAATCTATTTACTCTCAAAGTAAATTCTATGAAGTTATTTTTAAAATTAAACCATATTTTTTTTAAAAGAAGATAATGGTTTGGGAGCATAATCTCTGTGTTCCAGAAAACTACAAATACTTTTAAAAAGGCAAAGACTCGTAACGCAGAGCCCAAGAGAACATATGAGCTATTACAGAATATTGGATTAAAATGTACTTACCCAGGACTCTCAAATATCATACATCTCCATTATGTAGTCTTTCGGCACCAAGCCAATGGCTCCCTTCATTTCTCCTACCCACCAGCCATATCTATTGTATTCCTAATTGAAAACAATATGCAGTATTAACCTTTAGACTGGTGAAAGTACAATGTGGTTTGTATGCAACTTCTTAGAAATGTTGTTTCTTTTTATAAAGTTACAAGAGCTTAAGCTGCAAATTAAAACGTTTTAATCTTTTTTTTTTGTTTCTGGACACTTTAAACATGCGGTTAGGCAAAGATTTAAATTAAGTATAAGACAAAGCCTGTTTATTACTAGTGTAGAACACAGCAACAGTCACTTATAAGAACCTAGCAAGTGGAACTATTGCCCTGCCCACCTCCTCAGTGCTGGAGGAAGCAAGGTTACAGCCAGGACACTTAGGATACTATTTTTTGCCTTCAAGAAGCTTGTCATCTAGAGCAAAGACAGAATTTTCTCTCCCCATAGTAAACTACTTAATTCCTAGTTAAACTCATATCAACAAAAATAATTTAGAATGTAGAGGCATGCCCCTCTTTAAGAAAATCTACTATATGAGTATGACATTTTAAACAGATAAATTAGAGAACAAGGAAACAATAATAATACCGAAAAGTTATTTCTTTACAAAACCCTTCACCAAAGGGCTCCTTTGAAAAAGCTTCCCTAAGATATTGATTCTTCTTTTTATTGATCATAAACTACATTAGACAAAAGATGGGTAGAAGGAATGGAAAGGTGGTGTTAGACTCACTGTTATGGTGAAGATCAACAGGATATAAAGGTATCTCGAGTTATAAAGGTGAAATGTTAATACAGCAGTAGAAGAGTGACTGATGTGTCACTTTTGCCTTTACTTTGCGATGTGAGATGAGCTGCACCTCCATCTCCCCCTTTGCCTCCATTGACAGATAACGCTGCTGCTCTGGGTGTCACAAACACTCTGTGACCGGTCTCATATGTCTGCCAGATTGACTAATGTATTTTTATTTCAAATTTATTTATGTTTACTGAGATACAAACAAAACAAAATGAATTACAAGTTTCAAGAATAATATCTTTCAAAAGCAATACTCTGCAAAAGCATTGTAGGACCCAAATTTAATTTTTCATAAAGATAAATTTTTAAAATCAATCCTCAAAGTAATTCAATAGGCTATGATTGTCCAACATCTGAGTCATAGATAGATGTGCGTATGTATATTGAGTTATGTGCGGGGTGAGAATGTTAACACAGGCCCAGACTGAACATCTGAATTGATGAGCATGCTACTGATCAGGAAGGAAAAATCATATAATTCAGTATAAACGTAGCAATATTAACATGTGTGTATTGATATATAGTCTATCAATACAGAGGTTATTGGATTACAATCTATAAGTTTTTTTTAATAGTGGGATGTATCAGAATTAGGTTTATAAAAGAATAAGGTGGAGGAAAAAGGGGAAGAAAGGCTAATCCTGCACTTATTCTAATTAGGGCACAGCTCAGGCTTAGGAGGCAGTGGGTTCAAGATTTTTAAGTTTAAAAGTTCACTGATAAAGTAAACTTAGTGGACAAAACTATCCAAGAAATGAAAACAGTCTGATGCCCAGAACTCAATGATGATGAGTAAAATGGATGTAGGCTATATTTATCAGAAGAAAATACCAACTTACTGAAAGCTGAGATTAGCAACCATTATACCCTAATAGGTACCTAATAAAACTGCCCTTTTCAATTTTTAAGGCAATGAATACAATCAGAGCCTAATGCTTAACAAAACAAATGTATTTAACCTTTCAGAGGCCAAAGACTTACACTGTTAAGATTTCAAGCTGGATGGTTAATAGGGTAATAAGCATAAGTATGAAAGCTCCCACCCAACGCCAACCTAAGATTTCCAGTGGATTCTTTGGAAGGAGGAACTGGCCACCTGAAGGGCAGGCACAGAACACATTCGATGAGAGGGTATATTATGACCCAAACCTGCCTGCAGAGAAGAGCCCGCAATCCAGGATTCAATGTGTAGACTCAAGTTTCAAACCAGAAAGTTCGTATTACTTTGTAATATTCTGCCTTGGTTATAGCCTGCCCTCTCATTTAAGGGACTGTTATTCTCAGAATGCTGACTCACATCCAAATTCAGGAAACTGATTTCCAGCAAATCACTTCAACAAAGGACCGATGACATGCTTCACACGTGAGAGAATTCTGCGTGATGGTAACTGGTGAGATTCATTAAGTAGGAAGCACAGTTGTAAACAGCAGGGAGGAGCTTATTCAGCTGTAAACAAATCCCTTAAAAGTAACATTCTAGGGAAAAAAAGTTTTCGACTCAAATCATCTGAAATGCCTCACTTAATTAATTTAAAATAATTGAAAACCATATGAAATAAACGCCTCATAAAAGTATTCTAAAATACCACAGGCTTAAAGCAGAAAAGAGTAAAAAGAAAAAAAAAAGAAAAAAACAGAATGTTTACTACTTTACATCCGTAAAGAATTCCAGATAATACTCCTGTGTGAAATTAAGAGGTAAGATAAAATATAGTGAGGTAAAGATCTAGTAGGCAAATTTATGGATTTACACTGCAGCCACTGGAGTACGTCCACAAGACTGCAAACACAGAGGCTGTTACTTTTATTATTACCATCCTCTGTATGAGCCTCCTGAGCAAAATGAATCCCAATTAAACCATTTGCAGCCTATAAATTGGAATGAACATGCTTCTTGGAGTACAGTATTCTACAGTATTCTAAACTTCAGCCTGAAGATTCAACATCATACAAGGCTGCCTTTTGAAGGAGAAAATCTGCCTTTCTTTGCCTTCCCCCAAACAAATGTGATTATGAATAACACATTACTTACAGTGGAAAATAATGCAATCCATACACTGTTGCCTTGCGGTCCACATACTGATCACAGTATTGTTCTACACGTCACAGGTGGGTCATTAAAAACCACCACCCTCAAACCTGGTCTTGTTAATAAACAAAAAATAAAGAGACAAAACCATACCAGGCTGCCATCTAAATCTCTGAGAGGATAGGAAGCATCATGTCATCTTTACGGCACGTGAGCGCTCAGGTACAAAAGATGTGCCATCTGGTATCCCTCACCCTGCTCGGCTCTTAACGTCGACTGAAATGCTAACAGAGGCAAGTGACTGTACTTCAGGAGGACTGATAAAATAATGAAGAGTCCTTTAATCTACAGGAAACCATTCTAGTCAATTTATAAGAAATATTGCATCCCTTTGTAGGACGTGTAATTATTTTCTATTAATCATGTGCTATAAAGCTACATTATGCGGTTATTCTGTTATCACTAGGAAGGGGCCTGCAGTCAGCTTCTGACAATGTTAGGTAATTACTAACACAAAGCTTCTTTCTGCCCCCGTAGTAATGCTATCAAGATCCAGGGGTGCAGTGATGCTTATTGTATAAAAATAGTACTCGAACGAAATTCAATCTCTGCAAAATGGATGGCTTCAAGGCAAAACGCAAAGAAAAAGAGCAAAACTTCCCCAATAATCAAAGAAAGTAATCGTAAAGCAGCTCTGAACAGTGGTGATTTAACTCCTCTGTTTTCAATTTCCATATCATTAAGATCATTTTTATTTGTAGTTAAAATTTTAGGCCTCAATTAATAGGTATTAAGCAATAAATTAAAGCGATTACATAATAAGGCAGGAAACAGGGACTTTCTCCAACACAATGGTAAATACATGCCCATGTTTACTCACTAACTAAATCCTCTGTCTCTCCCAGTGTGTTATTTTACACTTTAAAAAGGCCCCAACGTTTACTACTTAAATCCTTTTCAGCACCATGATTCTCATTTTTCAAGCAGGTTAATCCACTTTCTGCTAACCATATGGTTAAAGAATGCTGCCTTAACAGAAACTTGAAACACTAATAAGGTTTTGTGATGTACTGCCCCTTTCAGAAATTAGTTACCAAGCTGCTTGAAAGCAACAGGTGTTAGAAAGGCCCTTCCTTCAAAAACATATATCTGTCTTCCAACTATTCACTGTGATATTTTCAATTTTTCAAATTATTTATAAACATTGCAATAGTACAAAAAACTAGACAACGGTTTAAAATATGGAAATACTTTCTTCAGGGCGACCTCTTCAATCTCTCCCTTTTTACCAGCTCCAGTTAGAAACTTTATAAGAGCCCTTTCATTTCTCATGCAACCATCATTCAAAGGTTCACTTCAAATGTACGAGAACTTGACAGCCTCAGTGTTTTACTATTTTTATCTACACATCTGCTGCTCCAATCAGTCTCCTGACCTGTTAAATGAGAAAAGTGACACAGACAAAGTCCTCCATGATGTCTGAACACCGCCATTCACGAACCTGCTGGAAGACACTAAGTCTCCTGGTCGCTTATGGAAATCAACCTTACCACTTTATAATTTACTACTAAGGTGTGACTTTGAGTTACTCTAATTCAAAGAATTACTATTCTCCTTGCACTGTGCATTCCATTTTTAAAGCAAGAAAGACAAAGGACAAGTAAGCAAACTGATAGTAAGAATTTAATTCTTATAACAAATTTTAGTTTATATTCCAGAGTCAAGACACACTTAATTCAAATTTCTACCCAGTCAACATTTACAGTACTATACAGTAAAAAGTAATGGTCAAACTGATGATTCACAGATACTGTTAGGCAAAGAAAGATCCAACTGGGCTCAGTAAAGGCTGGTCGTGGTACTCAGTGTGTTTCCCCAACCAATACACGACTGCTAACTGCCCTCAGGTTCGCCTGCTCCTCTCTATTCCAACGTCACCACGCTTGCTCAGGCCTTCATCTCCGCAGTCTGGATTACTGCATCCTGAGCTCTGCCTCTCTGTGCTTCCCAGAAACTGCCCTTGTCAGTTTACTCTTCTGCTAGAGAACTTATAGGAGCTCCTTATACTAGCTCCTCAATGCATTACCTATGAACTACTCGCCTTGGCTCTTCCCCGACCCTGCTGGCAACATTCCTCTCTCGCTGCTCTGGTCTGCACAGCCCAACCTTCCCCATTGCACACACTCCTACCTCTGTACGTGCTGCTCCCTCCCGGAGCCCAAACCCTCAGAGACTGAGACCCGACTCAAGTTACCCATTGTCATGAATTTCCTCTGATTATCTAATCCATACCTACGTCTCTCATTTCAAGCTGAGGATTTATTCCTCAGGAGATTTTATGTACTATACTTTTGTACTTTCAACTAAAATAAAGCACAAACTCACCGAGATCAGGGCAATGTCTTAGGCTAAATCTCCGTGCCCTCCACTGCAGAATGTGTAAAAGGTGTGTAATGAATATGTACAGGATGATGAAACATACTCTGTCTTCATTATGGATGATGGGGCTATCAGTTGACTATCTTAAATATTTTCTTAAGAAACATAATTTACAATAAAAAATATCCTTCCCTTTGAGTACATTAGACCTCTTGAAGCATTTTAGGAATGACAAACAAAGATTTGTTCTGCAGTGCGTTAGCTTCGCAGTCTGACGTGTGTGCTGCTGCTCGTGGCTGGCCGTGGCCCGCCATGTCTTCCAAGGCACCACATGCGATGCCTGGGTAAAGAGCTCATGTCCCCTCTGCAGAAAGAAAGATATCTGTCTCCTGAAGAACTGGGACCAAATGATTCCACTTTGAAGAAACGAGTGCAGCTGAGTTTATTGTCAGTACCGAGGAGGTTAAGAAAGAACCCTGCAAAGGTAGAAACGGAGGGGCAGGTATGAGGGGTGAAATGCTGGGTTTTCAGCTCCTGCTTACTATCCTTGTGATTATTTTCTCAGAAGAGCCAGAGTCTCAATGCAGCCCTGTTACTAACTAGGTATGCAGCCTTGGGCGATCCCCAAATTCGTTAGGAATGATGTGTTTATTTGCTTCTTTACATCACTCCTTGAGACTCCACAATAATCCAGTTACATATTGAACATAAATCAAGAAGTCTAAGTATTACATATTTGGACCCCCAAAGAATTACCTTCATGAAATCAGTTGTCATACTATAAATGTTTTTGTAGAGGGTATTACCTACCATGGTTGTACTGATTATAAAAAGTTGTTCAAGTCAGATGATCATTGAACATTCTAGAAATTCATGTGAGAATTTTTTTTTAAGTAGCCAGTACTAGGAAAAGCCAAGAGCTCTACTTTATGATCCACAGGAATTATTAGCTCCTCGTCTCTCCCTTCTGCAGTCTGGTTGCCAAGAAGCCCAGGACCGAGTCAGACGCTGGGATGTGGAGAGTCCCCTGTCCTGGAATGTCTCCACAGAGCGGTCCTTTTTTTTTGGGGGGGGGGGCTTTTATTCACTGCCCCCCACCATTATCTTGAGCCTCAAGACTTCCTCATCTGTAAAGTGAAGGGCCAGCACTAAGGTTTTGCTAACTCTATGATTCTATGATTTTAAATTCTTTTGAGAAGTTCAGGATTATTCCCCATTTTTAACTGTCTTTTCATAAACACATATTTAACATCTATCTGCCATAGGTATTAGGGATATGAAAATACTTGAGACTGTCTATCTCGAGGGGTGCAGGGCTGAGAGAAACAGATAGTCCTAGTCATTAAGAGCAGCAGAGCAGAAGGAGGAGAGGCTTCAGGGTCAGATGTGAGCTGATGCCAGAAGGTACTTCGCTAGCTGCTGTGCCCAGGCGGTTTACATAATAACTTTACTGAGCATCAGTTTCTTCGTCTGCAAAATCATAACACCACGTACTTTACAGGGTTATCTTATGGATCAGGTGAGTGGAAGCGCACTCAGTGCCTGGAACAGGACATTGCAGGTGTGCGACATACACGTTTCATTCCCTCGTCTCCTTTCCTACTAACTGGTGAGGCAAAAAATAAATAAGAGTATTTTGGAGTGCGCTGTACGGCAATCCGATTGCCGTGAGCAGTTCTCGACCTGCTCGGTCAAAGGGAATCTGATCTTTAAAGCGATGAGGAGGGAGACATCTCAAGGAGTGAAAGTGTGCCATGTAACACACTGATTTGTTTGGAGGGGCATGAGAGCGTGGATGTTCTAATTTAAGATTTAAAAAACAAATGATCAGCGTGGTGCTTTTAAGATGTTGGGTTTCTATTTGTTTGTTTTGTTTTGTTGCTTCTGGCAAACCCTTGTTTATTCCATGTAGAATTAAACCACACAGGCCCTGCAGCCCGTAGCAGCCCCTCCACTGCCAACTCCCCTCCCCTGGCCAATCCGACTCTGCATTCTGGTTTCTTCTCTACCTCTCAAGCGGGTGCAGGGCTCAGCCCGGTGACTTGCCTCCATATGCACCTTCCCCTCGCACCTGTCAACATTTTCCTGGAATGCTTCCTACACTTTATGTAAGAGGACATTGGGAAGTACTCGAGCATACTGTTCACAAGTAAATGACAGGAGCAGTCCCATGAGTGGAACAAGAACATCTCCGGACAGACGGTGCTGTTTCCATAAACTGCACGTCACTATGGGGGAGGGGCAGCTGCTAAGCAGTGGGTCCACTCCTCCTGCCTCACTGCTCTACCCACCACGCCCCCATCCGGACAGCACAGGGGCTAAAAGGCATCAGGCCCAAACACAGGCAGCCACAAACACAAACACCCCTCGGTACTCCTCCCCCTTCCCGAAGGCTGGAAGACGCGACAGCATTTGGGGAAGGGGCCTACTATCCACAACCTGCGTCCTACATCGAAAGGTCCTACTTACGTGTCAGCAGGTGGTTAGGCTGTTTGTGGCACAATAAATGGGTCAGGAGGTCACAAAGGAAAAACTAGAAGAACTAAAACTCAACCTGTATTTCTCTACACAGGAGAGCTCAGCGAGACTTGCAATTTATTTTATTTTTCTGGTAGGTATGAAACCAAAAAAGCCCAAGTAACTGGACCTTTATCTACATTTTCATGATGAGAAGCAAATGATCAGTGACAGTGACAACTCACCAACCACTGGGAAAAGTCGCAAACAAATATAAAAAGAGGCAATGCTTGGAACTCCAGACAATATATACTGAGGAAAAAAAAAACAAAACCTTTATTGTATATTAGTGAAAATAGTCAACTTACATTTTCTGACCTTTTTGTCTTAATAAAAAATTTCTCAGAAAGCTGCAAAGCTCAAGTCACATATCCCCTATACTAGATAAAATATTCCATGAGTCTTAACTCTTATTTTTCTGTTAATACTAGACAAAGTAGCATGCCTCTTTCCTGCTGAAGCATAGCTCCTCTGTCATTAAGTCTCTAAAAGTAATTTATTGCTTTAAAAGTTAGAATAGGAATGTGGTGAGCAATTTACCGATGAGTCCAGATTGAAAGATAAACTAGGAGAGGATGTAAATCCAGAACAGCAAGTAGAATAACATACCGAAGAGGCATGTGAGGCTATGGAATATGCCCATAGCTATACGCCTGGATCCTGCTATTAAAATTATAAAATTTCACATAGTTCTAAGAAAACACTATTAACAATGATATTATGTCCACGTTTGAGATGGTAATAAAATTGAAATGTAACTATTTAAAAGAATTTAGCATGATTTTAAACAACACAACTCCTAAGTAAATAAATAAATATTTTCCACCTCAAATATAATTTTCACTTCATCAAATTAATCTGAAACAGGCCTTGTGTTTCAGAGTTAATTCATTAACAACGCAGCTGTCATTAAAATTACAAATTTCAGTTTTATCCACGCCAGACAATGCGCTCCATTTTTTGAAGGGGGTGGGGAGGGGTGATTTCTAAATCGCCACTGAGTTATCGAAGTATATAAAGTGTTTTAGTTTAACACATAAAAAACAGCAACAAGCCCTATATGAAAAGAACCGTAAGCAAAATGTTGCTGGCTTTTAGGCAAGCAGGATTTAGATTTATTATTAGGGAGGTTCAAAGGTTGAAACTGAGAAGATGTGGGGTACTTTGAAGGAGGGGCTGGCTCAGCCAGGCCTCACACGACAGCTGTTAACTGGAAAATGTTAAGGAGGGGAGGGGGAAGGGCAGGGCCTCCACCTACCCTTCTCTCTTTATTGCAACATTCGATTTTCACTAAAAGTTTAAAAAGAAAGGTTAAGATTTGTATAACTCTCAAAAGAGGCCTAGAATATATAAGTCACCCCCAGACTGACTGAGCACAGCTGACACCCCATCAAGGATTCCTTGCAAAAACAGAAAAGAAACTCAATTTTAAAATCAAACGATATTTCTATAATGAATTTTAATGAAGACAGCCTAATCGTTAAACTAGTTAAAACACAATTATAATGCATACCATTTTATTTCACCATTTGTTTAAATGTTTATTTTTATTGAAAGAAGGCATAGTTTCTTAAACTATCTTGTGTTGCCTTTTTTTAAAAGATTATTTTCAGAATTGACAAGCTTCTAGGAAGTGAGGCAAACAGTGATAATAAAATACTGAAAATGATAAATCAATTAATTATTAAAAGCAAGTTATATTTCCTTAAAATCTTTTAATGGTGTTTTTTATTAGACAGTCACAGCATTAATATCTCTACAAAGTATACATTTTCTATGTCTCTATAAATATTGTGTTAGACTCCTTAAAATGTATTCTTCCTTATATATACAATTTTTACATTTAATTCAGAATGATGAAAAAAATTTCATGGTTAATGCTAATACTTTATTGACATGAGATAGAAAAGTAATAACCCATAGCTGGATTTAAAGTTGGATTTATGACATCATTTCAATTGTGCACATTAGCTGCAATTACCTGCACCACTCATTCTGAGCCACTAGATGGTGTAAAAAATAAAGTGGTTAAATTTCATTCTATCACTACAACGTCTAAATATAACCCTGAGACTAAAGAAATTTCTAGGCATATAACGATGCTAGTGATTTCTATACTAATTGTACTTTTCAAAAAAAGTCTATTGATGTATAAACATCAGTTCTACCTTGATGTAGAAACAAGCCCTTTTAAATAATTTTTCACTCTCTTCTAAGGGCTTTGAGTTCTAAATTTATAATAATACCAAGCATTCAAATTGCTATTAAATGAATTTATGATATTAACTTAAGGTCTGTGTTTGCCAAAATTTTGATGAAAACTGGAAGACCAAGCCAAATAAAAATGAGTGACTCTGGAGAGTCCAATCTGAGCTTGCCCAAAGCAAAGTGGAGAAGTCATAGTTTTCACAAACATATACTGAACCCCAGAGCAACCTGACAACCAAGACAAGATAACTCTCAGTGGTCCAGAATTTGTCCAGATACCATCAAGGGAGAGCTAGGTGTCCTTCCTTTTCTCTCTCACCGAGATTTAGCTGATTGAGCTGGCGAAGTCCACAGCTGGGTAACATGGGTAGATAATCACTCTGCCAGTGGTGAGGATGTGCTGCCTAACAACATCTCATCTCTTCCTTCCAAACCCAATACCCATCCCTAGAAGGCCCATCATGAAATGGTGCTGAGGGCAGAACTTAAAGCCTTGTGCAGGACTGATAAGAGAAAGTATTTTAGGTCGCCCATACCCAAATAATGGTGCTTAGAAATTTTAGATGGCACTATTTCTTCCTATATGCTGGACCACCACTTGGTTCTATGATCAGGCTTCACACACAGAATTACAATCTCTACAGAACCTTTTGGGGAGTACTGGAACTACCTCCCCGCGATCAACCTCCCCTGGAAACTCAGAACTATGATACACATATGATTATATTTTAAATTTCACATTAATAGAAAATGACTTTCTAAGGCAATGGCAGGAATGAGACATGCCTATTGTAAGGCTGCTTGCTTCTCAGCCCGCCCTGGAGGCTGGTTCTCTGAGGCTTCCAGCAGCAAAGACAGCCTGATTCACAAAGAAGGCTCTCCGAACAGTTACGCACGGGCTTTATAGGTTCCATATTTACCATAGGAAAATAATGGCTGTATGCTATTTATCCCTAAAATCTGAAATTCCAAGTGGAAGCTAATCAACCTTTCGATTTTATACACAATTGTGGCTAAATTGGTGAAAGAAACTGTGAGCTAAGTAAATTTGAGGAATTATTCCAAGAAAGTTTGTTAGGAACTGAAACTAATCAGTTTGGTTCCTATATTAAGTGATTAACTCAAAAAACGAGTGTCTTAACTCAGGACAATTAAATGCTCAATAAATGGCTTAATCCAAGAGTTGTGATATGGCTGTCTATAGCTTCCAAGAACTAAAAACGTCTTTCAAAAAAAAAATATCTCATACTTATGAACAGAGGACTGAGAAATAAATGACAAGTCTTAGCTTTGGCACCTCGACTAGCAATTAGCAATTATCACAGCTGGCTATATTTACTTACTAAATATTTTCCCCCTATAATCTACAAGTGTGTATATCTTTTTTTCTTTTTTTTTTTTGCTTTCTGGTGCCTAAATGTATCCTGGAACATTATAGGTACTTTATTACAGTTTCAAATAAAACACAAAGAAGAAAGAAAAGAAGGGAAGGAGAGAGAAAAGGAGGAGAGAGGAAAAGAGAGAGAGAGGGAGGGAAGAAGGAAGACAGATACAAGCACACACACGTACACACACACACACACACACACACACACACACACATGAGCAGAAAGCCCTGGTCTGGGAGTCAAGTTGTACAGTTAAGTTGGCTCTGGTACTTTCTCTTATCTATAAAAACCACTAATAGATAGATGATCTCTTAGATCCCTCACTCAAATGTTCCATGATTCTCTGTTATGATTTTTTGTGCCAGCCAACCACTGATAAAGTGCAATAAGTGACCTTATTTCCAAATTACTTTCTATATCTAACAAGTCATGTTATCTTTCTGAAAAGTCCAAAATATTTCTGTAATCAAGAAACCACATTAAACTCCTAGACTTATGATTTATACAACGTTTCCACACTCATATTAAATAGTTTCCATACATCATTTGTTTCTAAAATTACCTCATAAAGTAGACTGAAGGAGATATTTTTGACTAGCCATATTATCGTAGGGAAAGTTAAATGTGAAGATTAAGGGAGTTCATACACAGCATCTGAAGTGTAATCACAGTAAGAAACTTAGACCTAAGAGCAGAAATATATATAAAGATGAATTCGTGGCAATATACTTTGCTATTACATTTACAAATACTATTATGTTAAATTTTTAAGAAATTACCTAAACATGTCTGAATAGAAAAGCATTGCTCTTAAATTGTCGGAACACCTAATATATTTACATAAAGATGAAAAACTTGTTCTATAAACACAGTGTTTCCAGTAGTGAATGGCAGACAAAATCAGAATAAGCACACAGAAGAATAAAAAGGAAGAGGAAAGAAAAACATAATAAATAACCTAATACCTTACAATGTTAACTCTCCCATAAGTATATTGTTTCTGGAGAAGGCAGTGTGTGGATGTGAGCCAAAGGCTGAAGTGATAGGTAAACACAGTGTTAAGTTGAATCCTGTTATCTGATTGTGTTTAAATTCTGATTATATTTTACTTGACAAAATAATATATTATTGTGAACTCCCAATTGTTAACAAGGACCTAGAAGAATTCCAACTGGCATTTTTCCCCAGTGTTGTAATCCAAATGCATAAATATCTAGCTATATATTCACTCTTTCCAGTTGTCATTTTGGGACATCTTCTTACCTTGCTAAGAATGTAAATCACATCACCACGTTTAAACGACAATTCATCAGAAAGAGCACCTGTGCAGTCCCATAAACCCTGGTAAAAATTAGCATAATCAGTGCTTTTATCACCTAGGAAGAAAGAGAAAACAAGAGTTAGAAGCTTTCTTGTAATGGACCCTCGTTTAAAAATGAACCAACAGAAATTAAAGGGCCACCCCAAACCACCAAAATAGTCTAAAAAAATTCTTTCCTGATTCAAAGAGCATTTTATTATACCCACATAAGAATCCTGCTGCTTCTTGACATCTAATGAAAGACCATTTCCCAAAAAATCTGATTTCGAATGTCTTTTCTCCTCTACCTTTCTTAATATCTAAAACCTGTGACTGCAACATGTTCTCATCCAGCACTTGAAAATTACTTCCCACTTATTATATACGTGAACCTAAGCACACTTGCAACATGATTTGAAGAAGAGACCCACACTGCATAATGAGCGATATCCATGAGCGGCGATAAACTCATTGTGAAATAACCATCTTACAGAATTTGGAATACTTCATAAAAATGATAAAGCAGCTAAGGTACAAATCTAAACCAAACTAAGGAATGCATTTTTTTTTTAACTCTAAAACCTAAAGCTAGCTTAAGAAAGATGATAAAGTTGAAATAATATGAAGGATTCTTTAGGGACTTTTGTACCCAAACCTCTCTCAAAGTTTTTAAAAAAAAATATTTTAACAACTTAGAAATTGCCAATGCTGAAGCTGCATTTTTCAAGACTTCTGTCAGCCCTATTTAAGGACGTTAGTCTCTGAATAAACATGCAGCATACACTGGAGTTATCAGCTCATCCTTCTAACAGCATAAGCACAATGGATGTGATGTGCTCAAACTGCCATACAGACCATTAACTGATTGATTATTTAGCGCTCTCCGCTCTGTAATACCACAATAAACTGGGTAATAAATGCTTTGTCACTTATACAATGTGGGTCTCCCGAAACACAGCACAGACTTAAATGCACTGAGATGCTTTTGTTGCACTGAGAACCGTTTCCTGTTTTTAATTTCATGATAATTGAGTTTTGATGAGTTAACACAAAAAGAATGCACATAATATCAATAAGATGTCCGAGTATTCACTAACCAGGCAGAACATGTACATGCTGACAACTTCCATCATTGGAATGTCATCTTTGGATTCAGATGGGATAACTGTGGCGATGCATGCCGGATCAGGGTTGTCATCTTAGTTTTGTTATATGGCTCTCAACAGCAGGCTCCTTGGCCATTTCAACACAACTAGTCACATTAGTGTGTCACTAGGGTGTTCGTCTTATTACACAGTTTGTGATATATACAAAATGTTACACTCATTAGAAATTTTTTGAATTCTCTTTATTATCTGAAGCATTTTTTAAAGCCAAAAAACCTGAATAATATGGAGTCTAAATATTTAGGAAGATGCTACTTTTATTTATTCAATTATACTTTTAAGAAAATAAACAAGGCCTAGAATACACAACCTAGAAAAATCCTCCTATTATATTTTTTTTACTCTTGTTTCCTAAGAATTAAAAAAAAAGAGAGAGAGGGAGGAAAGGAGGGGAGGAAAATCGGAAGGGGAGGAAAGGAGAGAGGAAGAGAGAAGGACAGAGAGAGACGAATACCTTAGTGACTTCTCCACTCTAGCATTTGAGCACTCATGACTGATACCAGCAGGGATATGTATAAGCTTGAGATCCAACCAAGAACTAACAATGCTTGTGACCACCCTTCATTATATTTTTCCCCCAAAGCATATAAGTGAATTCTATAAATGGACACTAGAGGGCACTCTGGCTGGACAGATCACTCCAAATATTGTCAAATTATTTTTTTAAGAAAAAAAATTGCTTAATAATAAAGTGACTGATTTCCTTTAAAAAACCACTTATTTAGACAAATAGAGATTTAGAAGTTGAAACATCCTAGTCAGATTAAATCAACTGCTAAATGGGTCAAATGTTGCGCCCCATGCAGTCTGTCAGTGTCAGTTTAAAAGTCAAGGAATTAGAGCAAAGAGAGGATGACATCATTTCACATGCAAGGCCCTCCCCCACAGCCACTGGCCAGGAGG
The DNA here is from genome assembly GCA_004027375.1 of Macroglossus sobrinus. Lineage (NCBI taxonomy): Eukaryota > Metazoa > Chordata > Mammalia > Chiroptera > Pteropodidae > Macroglossus > Macroglossus sobrinus. Next base: position 35,446 of record PVKZ01000942.1, read on the forward strand.
TAAAAGGATCTAAATAGCTGGTTTCCCCAGTTAAGGTTCCTGTGTGTTCCTCACGCTGCTCTGCCTTAGGCCTGATCCACAAAGGTTGAAAAAACAAAACTTGGGCTAAAAACTAGCGTAGAAGTAGCTAAGCTAGAGCATCCAGTAGCTTCTCCAGCTGCCCAGGCTGCTGCCTGCTCTTCCCTGTTTCAGATCCTCTCACCACAGGTTTTCATTTAAAAGATTTTCAAGAGGTGAGGGGAAGAAGGAAGGAAAAGAGTACATAATACTCCATATCACTTTGGGGTCTCTCTGCCCCTCGATGTGCTTGGTGAAACTCCCATTAACACTAATGGGAGTTACAGGAGCACAGGAGGGGCAGAGAGACCCCCACGGTGTGCAAGATGCATCTCTCCCTGGATGTGCATCATGAGCATTTCATTAAATTTCACTGTCGTAAGAGGCAACAGACAGGGCTAGAGATATGGCGATACTGGGGGAAAGATACATTTTCTACTGTGCTTTCTATAACCTTGATGATAATGTTACCCAAAGACCAACCTTATTTCAGCGTCCTGTATGTGAGCTCTGTTAAAGAAGAATAAGTTGCTTACGTCACATGCCACACATACACACAACAGCTCACACAATGTACTGTTCCATCTATTTCAGTATGCACTGCCAGATATAACGTAGAAGAATCATAAGTAGAGAAAAAAACCTGCTGGTATGTTTATTAGCCTCAGTTTCCTCAGGAAAGTAATGTTAAGATTATTGGTATAAATTCTAGACCTAAAACTAGGAATTATTTTGTTTCTTAGAGGGCAGCAAGCTCTTCTGGTTTCCTTTAATCCAGAAGAAGTGTGGCTAAACATACACAAAGAATTACACAGAGAAACAGCCTCAGAAGGACAGTGGGTTCACAAAAGTTAACATTGTTCACCTATACACTGAAAAATAATCCATGTGAGATATATTTTTAAAAACAACAAAATATTGGATGGAGCATAATGTCATAAACCACAGATGAGCATACATTCTGAATACAAATGAAGTCCATTTAGTTGTCTTTACTGCATGGATTGATTCTCCTATTCTATCCATATCACATGACCTATGTTTTCAAAGTTACATGTTAAAAAATCACCTCTTTATGTTCTTGTCCTGAGAGGCATGAAGAGTTAAAAAAAAAAAAAAAAAAAAAAAAAAAAAAAAAAAAAAAAAAAAAAAAACCCAAAACATTCTAAATTAGCCAGCCTATGAAGGATTTAAACAATGCACTTGCTACTGCTTTTTAAAAAATACAAAAACAAATCATTGGGCAATAATAACAAAGTTATTATGAAAGTATAAACTAAACTTTGGAGGTAGGTTTGCAAAAGTAAAGAGACTTTTAAAAATATGGCAACGGATGAAACATACAACAGTAAAATAATGGAGAATCTCTTCTTGAGCATGGCTATAGGTGGAAAAAATTTCTAGGAAGATAAGCGTATTGTACAATACACAGAAAAATCAAATGGAATGTTTATTATATATATAATAAATATATGCAAGATACGTAAGCTTAAACATGAGAACTTCTAAGAAATACAAATAATTTTGTTTTTGCTTATGCATTTTACACTAGTCTGAAATTTTTTTTCTTTTGTACTAAAATAAGTCAATGTGAAAAATATACAACATTCTTGAGTAAGGTTAGAAGTTCACATCATGCGATGCTCAGCAAGATAGTAATACCCTTGTCAGCTCACTGCCCGGCACAGCAAACAAACTTCTAGTGTTACATCTTTGACAGCCTAGGGAGAGCAAAGGTCACTGCTATGCAAAAGCATTAAAACTGCTGCTTGAAAAGAATTTCATGTCACTAAAGATAAGAATTATTGCAGCGCTAATTTATAGCTATTGCATGAAAAGCTAGGTCTACTTATTGCATTCCTCTGAGGAAAAACTGATTTCTTTTCCCCCTTCCTTCAAAGGCAAAAATTTAGAAGATAGTTCCTCTAAAACAGGTTTTGAAAAATAGAATCACTTTAAGCCAAAATACTTACATTTGTGGAAAGACTATCTATATGTGTCTACCTTCTACACCTGCATTGAAATTTTCAAAAAGGAAACTACACGTCTTTGGCAGAAGCTTTATGACACATAATAAAACACATATACTTGAACTACCATGGAACGGCGTCCTCAAGGTTTCACTCGGCCTTCGTGTTTTATAGCTGCATCCTACAGGACCTGAGTGCTAACATCTAATGACTTCGTCCTCGCTTCCTTTCTGAAAAAAAGCCAACGAAAACCTTGCGCAGCAACCTGCTCCCGCTTTCCTGTCCAGGTCCGGAAACCAGGGCTCTGTTTCCTTTCCACATGTCACAGTAGGAAGGACTCTGGAAAGCTACTTCCTGAACACACACTTCTTGTCCACCCTGCCTCTGACAGCTTGAAAGAGTGATGTATGGACATATCAGAGAGGGGAAGGTGACCCCCTACTACAGCTTTTTGCGGGACATGGGATGATATGGCAGACCTTGCCCCAGCTGACATGCGGTGAGGAGGAGGTGTCAAGTCCTGATAAGAAGGCAGGCCTCCTCTTCTTTCCGTGTAAAATAATTGCTGGTTTATCGAAACTAGCCCTGTGCTTGTGCTACAGATGTGGTTTATCTCTCGCTATTTGGGAATAACAACTGGCAAGCGGAGCGGCCCAGACCATGTGATTTTGTACATCGCGTGTGCAGTTATTTTTCCAGTCTCGGTCCTAATTAGTACTCGGGGCCACGTGCCAAGTGGAAATGGATAAGGGGAATATCCTTCCTTGCCTTCTAGGCCAGCAGTGTCCTTTTCCAATTTTTAAGCTGCTGTCACTGGACCCTGGCATTTCTTACCCAATTCATTTGCTTTCTGTGTTAATCATATGCAATGAAGATATGCATGGCCAACATTTAAACAGGCTGCAGATCAATTAGCGGTCTTAAGTTTATCTGATTTTTATCAAAGAAGACAGAGCTGTGGGTCGATTGTCAGAGCCTGTGTCAAGTTGACCTTTTCAGAGATGTCTACATTGCCAGTCCCCTGGGCAACTTGTTGTCCCCTGTTAGTCTCTGAATGGCAGGAGTCTGTTCTGCTCAAGCACAAAGTATACACAGATGTCTATATTACATTCTTATAGGTTTGACAGCAACTGCATGTTGTATCTATAAACTGTCCTTTAGCAGTGACACTTCCTCAATGATGATAAGCTAATTTATGCAACTAAATCTCCTTTGTGCAGAAATGAAAGCTAATTGAGTCATTACAAAGTAATTCAGGAAGGAATACCTTGTATAAATTGGCTTACTTTATAAATCCTTCTCAAGTGGTTTTCATACATCCTAAATGGGACTAAGCAGCTTATCAGCCATGAGAGATCCAGACCAAGGGAGCCAGCTTCGGGGAGCTGCACGAATGTCTTGACAGTGTAAGAAAATGACTAAAAGGAGAGCGAACAAAACCAACACAAGCGTCCCCGGATGCGGAACAACTGGTCACCTGTGGTGTGATGGGCGCTGTCCTGACTCATCTTCTTTTGCTCGTCCACCTTCCCGGGAGTGCTGTCCTCTTCCTCTTCTGCAAACAAACAACACACACAGCAGATGAAGGGTTTCCGCAGGGAGGACAGGACCGTCCTCACCCATCTTACAAGAAAAACTAAAAGTTTGTGACACACAAATATGCCTTTTCAAAGAAGGAAACCACTCAACATTCACATGCCTTTTTCAATAATCTACAGCTGAATAAATAAACCTCTAGCTACTTCCAAATAGCAACTTCACCAGCTGGCTTAAAAAATTGAATATGTACTAGTGTTTTTGCATATGTTGTTTTAAATGCTTACAGAAACTCGCCTGGGATAATCTTAAATCCAGAAAAGCCCTGAAATCCGGTAAAATGACACCCAGCACCACATGGATAGACTACATCTACTACGGCAGGAGTGCCAAAGATAAAATCATGGTCCCTAAAACATCAAAATAGCAAACAGAACATGTGTGATACAAAATATAGTCAACCTGTAAGTCATTTATTGAGTATCAGGGACTTCATAGGTTTTCTCACTGGAGCTTCACAGGACACTAGAAGGGTCTTCTTCCTTCAAGATAACCCTCCCTCACCTATACTGAGGACCTACTATCTGCCATACACTATAGCAGATGTTAAGATTTCATAGATAAATAATTTTAAAATTCTCATTCTACAAAAGAATAAACTGAGACTCAAAAAGGTAAAGAAATTTCCGATGTTTGTTATTCAAATTTAGGATTGTGATTATAAAGTCCATGTTCTTTATCATACATATATTTAGTGGATTAACTATATTATTTCCACATTCTCCCATCACATTCCTTCCCCAAGTTATAGAAATAAATATAAGCTTAAAGAGAAGAGTTTTAAACAGTCAATAAACTATTTAATCTTTTACATCAAAAAATATTACATTACCACTTTCTTCCCATAAGCCTTTATATACACCTTAGAAATATTTAAGGCAGGACATATGAATAAAATGGCATGCCAAAAAAAAACCTTGTTCAAAAGGATCAATTTGAAGAAAATCCAAATGTTAAATAAATATATATGAAAATGTAAGTATAGTCATTATGAATGTTAAATAATTCAACCAACAAATCTTCATTGAGTATTAACTACCTCTAAGAGGGAGAGATTCTACCAGGGACACAAGGGTAATACAGAGCTTCTGCCTTCAGGAAGCTGACAGCCTAGAGGAGACAGAAGCAGGATCTTAAGGACAATGGGACGAGGGGCCTAAAACCTGACAGGTGAGGTCCAGGTACTGAGGAAGTGCTGAGAAGAAACCACCTAACGGGGGAATACCATGAAGGCTCTGAGGGATGGACAGAATTTGAATAAGGAGAGATGGGAAAGAGAAAATTTCTAGACAGAGGGAGAGGCCTGAAGAAAAGAAAGAGGCACCATCATATTTGTTTTGGCTCAAGAATGTGGTACTCAGACAGGAAGAGCAGGACGAGAGACAATGCTGGCAGTCTGGGCCGGTTGTTGAAGGGCCACGAGCATCCTGCTATGGACTTCAGACTTTCGTTTGGTGGGCAACACAAGCCCCAGAAGAATTCTGAGCAGAGAAAGGTCGGGACAGAATCTTTGCTTGATGAATGGTCCTCGGATCCCATTGTGTCGGATCCTGGAGGAGGGGCGTGGAGAGAGAGACCACTCGGAGCCTAGCTAAAGGGGAAGGAAGTCCTGAACTGAAGGGGCAGAGGAAATGGAAAGGGGATGGTGATGAGGACGAGAGGAACTAGAATTGATAAACTCTGTGCCTGACTGGATGTGGAGGGCTAAGGGGGAAAAAGCAACCAAGGTTTTATGCCTATTAACTGAGAAATGGCAACATCATTACTAAAAAGAGAATAGCCAAGATAAGCTATTTTGCTGAGGAAACACAAGGAGCTGTGCTTCTGACATGAGAGATTTAGTATACTGGTGGGGCAATGCAGAGGAAACGCCGGGGGCAACTGGAAAGTTTGGTAGAGAGGTGAGGACTGCAGATGTAAACTTAGAAGTCTCAGGCAAACCTGAAATAAAAATCAGCATTTAAAACAAGCTTGAGAGTTACTGTACTTATAAGACAAACATAACTGCTGAAGTTTTGTAACTCATTTCAAACACAATAATGAAAGCTCTAATATAAGAAACAGCTGGAAATATTTGTTACTCTCTATATATTAAGTCAAACCTAGCATTGGCAATTTAATATGGTTCAAATAGTAGTTAATACGTAGAAGACCTAATAAAAAGTCTCATACTAAACCCTTTCTCTTCTCTCTTCAACAACAGTTACTTCATTTATGCCATGCCTCATGGACTAGTAATCATAAACAGGTTAATAGGGTGTTTTCATACAAATTTTAAAGATATTAGGGACATTTACAGTCATTTAGTCTAACCTGATCATTTTACAAATAACTTTTTTTAAGGTGAAGGAAAAGGCTTTCCTTGCTTTTCACACTTGCTCTTTCCCCAGCACTCTCACTTTTACAATTTGATCACAAATTCAATAGTAAGGAGTAAATTCAAAAACAGTTGAGGGCACGTGTCCTCAAGTCAAAAGCCATAACCACACCAACACAGGAAGCACTATTCAGCTCTTCAGAAGAAACTATGAAATTTAGACTCACCACCCAAAGTCAATGTCAAGATATCACAAAAACTAATTATAATAATTTAGTGGAAAAACTGTTCTTGGTTAAGTTAACAATGAATTTAGAGCAATTCATTACTATAAATTTATTCTTACTTTGTGAAAATTTAAGTGTCTATGATGTGCACAGTCTATTCTTAAATTATCAGAATATTAAAAATATTTATTTAAGTGTCAATATTTACTGTGAGGTATCAAAACTAAAATCGTGTCAGATGCTTAATAAAAAGTATTTTAGAGGATGAGATGCTCTTTAAGAACACTTCCTTTCTCCTTTTCAAACCTAGGGCTGATATTTTTCAGTCAAAGCCTTTTGTGTTTCATATATCAATTTTTTTAACAGTGTTCAAACAACTCATTTCATCTTAAGCTAACAATATAAACAGCTTCCACATAAAAGATATGAACCTGGTGTGTGTGTGTGTGTGTGTGTGTGTGTGTGTGTGTGTGTGTGTGTGTGTGTTTAATCCTAGAGAAAACAACTCAAACTGAATCTTGAATAGAATATAGTACAAAGGAGATGTTCAATAAATAGTGAGTGACAGGGAGACACATCGTAATCAAAACGCCAAAGGTTAAAGACAAAGAGAGAATCTTAAAAGCAGCCAAAAAAAGCAGTTAGTTACCTACAAGTGAGCTCCCATAAGACTGTCAGCTGATTTCTTAATAGAAACTTTGCAGGCCAGAAGGGACTGGCATGAAATATTCAAAGTGATGAAAAACAAGGACTTACGACCAAGATTATTCTACCCAGCAAAGCTATCATAGAATTGAAGGACAGATAAAGAGCTTCCTAGATAAGAAAAAGCTAAAGGAGTTCATCACCTCCAGACCACTATTATAAAAAATGTTAAAGGGACTTCTTAAGACGAAGAAAAATAAAAGACCAAAATATGAATAATAAAATGGCAATAACTATATATCTATCAACAATTATTTTAAATGTAAATGAATTAAATGCTCTAATCAAAAGACACTGGGTGACTAAATAGATAAGAAAACAAGACCCTTATATATGTTGCCTACAAGAGACTCACTTCCGATCGAAAGGCACACACAGACGGAAAGTGATGAAAAAGATGAAAAAAGATAGTTCATGAAAATAAAAATGAAAAAAAAAAGGCTGGGGCGGCAATACTTATACCAGACAAAACAGACTTTAAAACAAAGGCTATAATAAAGACAAATAAGGACCAAGTATTTCCACTTCTGGGTATTTATCCGAAGAAACTCAAAGCACTAATTCAGAAAAACATATGTATCCATATGTTCACTGCAGCATTATTTACAATAGCCAAGATATGGACGCAACCTATGTATCCATCAATAAATTAATGGATAAAGTAGTAGTACATATGTTTAAGGGAATATTACTCAGCCATAAAAAAGAATAAAATTTTGCCATCTGTAACAACATAAATGGATCTAGAGAGTATTATGATAAATGAAATAAGTCAGACAAAGAAAGACAAATACCATATAATTTCATTTATATGTGGAATCTAAAAAACGAAATAAACAAATAAAAAACAGAAACGAACTCATAGATACAAAGAACATTTTGAGGGTTGCCAGATGGGAAGGCGGTTGAAGGGATGGATGAAAAAGGGGAAGAGATTAAGAAATACAGATTGGTAGTTACAAAACAGTCATGGGGATGTAAAATACAGCATAGGGAATATAGTCGATAATATTGTAATAACTATGTATGTTTTCAGGGGAATACTAGATTTATGGGGTGATAATTTCATGTTATATAAATGTCTAATCACTATATTGTATACCTGAAACTAATATAACATTGTGTGTCAACAGTAATTAAAAAATAAAAATTATTTTAAAAAATACTGGGTGAACAAATGGATTCAAAAATCATGAAAATAAATCCTACTCTATTTATTTACTAACAGAGCAAACCTCTCCACACCACTCAAAAAATAGATAAGGACAAGTGACTAAAATTCTAGGCAATAATCACATTCACAACATATTAAAAATATACACATACATTGTTTTATTTAGGTTTATTACTGTACATATTTTATTTTGGTGTTGAGGCATGATGTCATTTTATAATACTAATTAATACCTCAAATAGTCAATGTTTGTGGGTTAATATATTCCATTCAACATTTTAATAACAGTAAACAAAAACAGCTCAGCTATGCAATAAAATCCATCAAACCACACAGATGGTTATAAGGTTTCCATTATGTGGTTTCCATAGCAATCATATTGCAAATCTGGAAGCTTCTTGCAAATAAGCAGCTTGTATTTACATGCCTCTCAGCTGCAGCACAAAACTCTTCAACATGTGAAGTTATTATTCCAATCACACATTGTTAGAAGAATCATCAGGAGATTATTTTTGATCAGACAGGATGAAAATAACAGTAAAGTGAACTCACTGCAGAAGATAATTCAACTATAGTTATACATTTACTAAACTGATGAGTTTCAGAAATGTTCTGGTAGTTACTATGAGGTTTTAGCATTAAACCCTGCCAAAAATATGAATCTTCCAGGAGCTATCAGACCTGATAGAATCAAAAAGCTTAAACTCCATTCTCACTCTTCCTTTTGATAGTATTGAGCCTTCTTTCTGAGTTGGGTAAAGAGAAGAAGAGCAGAGAACTGAGACTTCTCAAATCTTTTTAGGATGATGACCATCTGAGTAAATGCTTACTGGGAGAAAAGTCAAGACCTTATTTTTTTTTCCCCCTGATAGATTAATCAATTTATAAATTAAATTGATCTAGTTCCATAACAGATGGATTATTACCCTAATAAGGATCACAAATCTGTCTAGCTCTGCGGGTTTTCAAAATGGCTATTTTTGGTTTTTCTAATGTTCTTTTTTTTTTTTTTTTTTAGGATAAATAACCCAAACATAAAAGTGATAAGCAATGACATATGTAACCAATGTTCCTTGGAAAAGGAAGGCTAAAGACAGTCTGTTAGCACCCAAACGGGGCGTGTGACGGTCACTGCAGGGCCGAGGAGTGATTTTATCATGTCTTCCAGGGAAAAGAGGACAGCAACATGAGAAAATCTTCAACTTACACAATGGTTATCTTTCTTTCTCCCTTTCAGAAAACACATTCGCTTTAAAGACATAAAACACAGAATCAAAAGTTACGTTCTAAAACAAAGTTTAGGTTTAGATCCCTACCAGTCCAGGCTCCATTTGATTACCTGACTACATATTTGCCTTGAGAAAAGTTAATTTTTTTGCTTAAATGTAAATACTATATGCATTTATAGCCATTATGTAACTAAATCTTTATAACAACTCTATGAGGTAATAATAGGTACCTTTATCATCATTTTATGGATGAAAAAATTAGATTTACAGAGTGTGAATAACTTGTCCGGGTTCACATATCCAGTTAGAACAGGAGCTGGGGTTTCAACCTTAGCATGTGCCTCTGAGGCCGCAGCTCTAAGCCACAGTGCCACCTCCTTGATTTTCATTAAAATCTTCAGTTTATAGATAGACTGTATTCTAAAATTTCATTTAAATATTGACTGTTCGTGGACTTGGAAAACATTTTCACATAGGTAGGTAAGTTCTACCCTACCACAGCATTGCATCTGAAGTACATCTCAGGTAGTGATCCTTTTAGAGATGATTTAGAAATGAAGTTTCAAGTTGGGATGCCCTAGACCTGCATCTTTTCCTTTCTGTTCACCCAGCTCTCCCTCCCCACCTCTAATGTTCCACACACTCACTTGCCCCTAAAGCCAGCACACAGTGTTTGACACTCGGTAAAGGTCTCCAAGGCAACTCATAATTGAAAGCAGATTTATTTCTAGGCCAGCCAGCTTTTCTTTCTCACTCAATAAGAAAAACATGCTTAAATGTAGATGGTAAAGATGAGTCTTTCTACAAACAAAGGTCTGAAAGAAGTTCAACTACATTTCAGAGTAACAGGCTATCCTGCACATTTCATCAAGGGTTCAGGCTCCAGGGTGTTATAAGCAAGGTGCTCCTGAGCGGGAGAAGGTGGGACAGACGGGATGGGGAACTGAAGACGCCTCTGGCTAATCCTAACAGTACTGCATAGAAGAGGGAGAAATGCAGGAAGGATTTACACAAACGGCTCCTCACCTCTCTTCTCTCTCAAGACCCGAGGCAAGGGTACAAAAGGAAGAGCAGAGTCCAGTATGAGTGGCATGGGCAAAGAAATTCAAAATTATGACAATGAGGAAGGTGAGCCCCTTACGGGCCAAACATCCTGCACTACTGGTAATTTAAAATATGACATTTCTAAAGAAATTTTCTATTTAACTGACTGACATATATTTTACAGAAATAAGAGAGATACTTTTATAAAGATAAGAACATGTGCCTTTTAGAATTACAGGATCTTCAAAATGAACAGAAAGACTGAAATGGCTTATTTAGAGTCATGTTTACTCTTCTGGAAATTAGGCAAATAAGGGCCTCTTGTTAAAGTTCTGGTTACTCATATAACCTTGACATTGTTTCAACTAATTCTCAGTGTCATCTCTGTAAAGTAGAAAAAATGTCTGTTCCATTGCACTTTGAACAGGATGTGGGGAGGACAATGGGATAATCAGATTTCTCAGGGGAAAAAATGCACAATTAGCATGCACTATCAAGTTCATTACCTTAGGAGCTAGGTGTTTTTCAATGATTTATTAATTTAGCAACTAAGAAGGTTAATGTGATAGAACAGGCAACAAAATAAGCAATAGTAGTTCAATCATAGGATCTAATTTTCGACCTTGACATTCTGTTCTTACAGGGCTTAATATGGAAAGGTTATCATTGTACCTCAAGAGCAAAAAGAAATGCCATTAGTTTATAGCAAAATTTTGTACTGATATTAAAATTAATAATTTACACACAACTCTGAAAATACAAAAATAATTATTTTTCCCAGACATTAAACTTGTTAACATCATGGCTAGGATTTGGGGGGAAAAACTCAAATTCTAGCAAGCACCTCATTTGACAGAGTCGGAGAAAAAACTCAGAAGCTGGTGTAAGTTCCTTCTTTCATGAAAGGGAAACCAGACTGGCAAGATTGAACTACTGGATCAAGGTCACACAGCTGGGACTCCACTCATCCCTCCCTGCACTGCCTCTTAGGCAACACGTACTGCAGATACTTCTGAAAAAGTCTGCTGCTGCTCTGCATGCACTTGCTTCTATATTCAGGAACAGTCTTATATAGATAGACTTCATCACCTACAGGCAACTATGCCAGGCAAAGAAGGCACAGAGGTTAAAATTAAGGTTTTAATAGGCCAGATTCTGTTAGAAGTAACTGCAAGTCAGAAAACAATCCTACCCTAAAAAGTCCTAGACAAAGGAAATTATGATTAAGGTTCCTTTTTGTCTTAATGTGTTATGTTCAACGTCTTCTACAATATAAAATCTCTCTATTCCATAATGTTCAAATTCTTAGTTTTTTAGTTAAAATTTATAATAAGTTCTGCAAGTTTACAATTCATTTAACTAAATTATTTAATTAAATTATTTCTCAGTTATCTGGCTCTGGATTTCAGGTATAATTGTACTTTGCTACATGTAATTTCTTTTTTTAAATTTAATGCTTTTCTCATTATTCTTGTTATAAAAACAGTATCTGTTTACTGGCGGAACTAAAAAAAACAGATAAGCAAAAGATTAAAAAATTTTTGAAAATCATTCAAGATCTATCTATCCATTGTCATAATTAACATCCCTCCTAGATCAACTTTATTCAGTTTCTGGTTTTTCTTATTTTCATTTTAATAATAACATCTCAAAGGTATACGTATGTCATTTTATTATGAACCATTTTGAATCTCTTTTTAGAAAGTAAAATGTCTCAACTTGGATTTTGGGTTTGTGTTAAATTTTATTCTGTAAAAAAAAAAATACTATCTGATGATAAAGAGCTTGATGATAAGATCATTTAATTGTAACGTGGCTATTTTATAAGGATCTGCAACTACCTACTATATATAACCTTAGGGGGAAAGTAGACAGACAATGCTGAGCTCACTTGTTACAGGCTTGGGCTCTGTTTCCTCTGATGGCTTATGCAAATACACTCATCCCCTTCACGGGCAGTGAGTGCACCTTAACCTCGTTTTCAAAACCCAAGAAAGAAAAAGCATAGCCCATAAGAGGAACCATATCTGTTTCCATATCTCTTGCACCAGCAGTGGTTTCCAAGACCCTTGGAAAGGGTCTATGAGATCAAAACTATTTTCATAACAAAATTAACGTATTTGCCTTTTTCATCATGATAACATTTGCACTGATGCTGCAGTGCAATGATGGGTAAACTGCTGACACTTCACCATAAATCAACGCAGTGCCACCAAACCGTCACTGAATTCCTCACTGCCTTGCCTCAGCTTTAGAAACAAACAAGCCACTTTCACCTAAGAATGTCCTTGATAAAGCAGTAAAAATTATTTTCATTTCATAACAACTTTAGTACATGTACATGTCTTTTTAATATTCTGTGTGACAAAATGGGAAGAATGCATAAAGCTTTTCTGCTGCATTTCCAGATGTTCAAGAGACTGAGTGGCAAGCTGAATCAGTAGTTTTCATGGAATCCTGTTTTTACTTAAAAAAAAATGACTGACAAACTATGCACACTCAGACTTGGGAATCTGGCAGACATTTTCTCAAAAATGAACCAAGGGAGCTTCTTATTCCAATGAAAATAACAGTCATTTATTGCCAATGATCAAATTTGAGTTTTCAAGCAAAAATTAGAATTTTAGAAACTTATATCTGCCACTATGAGCTTGACAGCTCCAGAGAATATAAAGACTTTTCTAATGAGATTGATGGTGATATTAATGAATGTGGTTTTTTTAATTGTATCATAATTATGTCAACATTTGGAAATTCTGCACAATGTGGTAAAGCAATATTTTCCAACTAACCAGTGCGTGATGTCACAAAAACAAATCTGGGTTTAAAGATCCATCCGAAGTACAAGGCAGACCCATGAATTTTAAATGTAACAGGCTATGAAAAGTTCATATTGATATGGTTTTGGATTTTACACTGTAACTAATCTTTAACTACCACTTGTCAAGTTTGAGTACAGTATCAAAGAATATCCACAATTACTTTCAAGGACTATATATACTTCCCTTTTTCTACTACTTATCTGTATAGGTCTGGATATGCTCATTGTACATAAGCTAAAACAACATACCACAATATAGTGAATGCAGAAGCAGTTATGGGAGTCTAAATATCCTCTGCTAAAATAGACATTCAGGAGATCTGCGAAAATAGAAACGATGCCACTCTTCTCACTGATATTTTGAAGAAATATAGCTATTTTTCCTAAAAATATGTTATTTATGTAATGGGTTTATCACTGTGATTTTTAATTCATGAATAAACATTTTTAATGTTTCTGTTTTAATTCCTAATACAGTAAACCCTGAGAAGCAAAACCCACATAAATAAAAGCTTTTTGAGAATCCTCAGTTTTTAAGATTGTAAAGTGTTCCATGAGACCAAAAAGTTTGAGAACCTTTGCCTGGTACTTTCTAGGGTAGTTTAGTTAAATATCTAAACACTGTTGATCCATTCACAACGTGAAAAAAATTGATATCCTGCTAACCCAGAACACATTTCATAATTACTTTAAATTCCCAAAGCAGACAATCTCAGGAATGAATTACATTACACTGTTGACTCATACCGACCAAAATCCCTATGTGTTTTTCTCATTTGCTGTGGAGCCAAGTCTTTCCTTTCTCATACTTGTGCAACTAGATTTTTGGAGCAAGTGTGATATCCTATCATATTTCATCTTGTTAGATTTGATCCATGATTTAGGTCTATTGAGACCACTGCCTATATATCTTCATCCAAGACACTGATGAACATGATAGTATGACAATAGTGAGAATTAAGCCCTAAGGCATTCACCAAATCAATTAATCACCGCCCTTTGGGCACAGCTATATGGTCGGTTATCCAGTGGTCTTTATGTCTATGAAGAGTTTATGAACATCCTGGCCAAATGCCTTACTGAAGTCCAGTTGTATGTCCATCATCTCTTTGAATTATGTTGGTTTCTAATCATCATCATTTCATCTTCTGGACAGCACAAAGAACTCTTTGGTGCCTTACTTTAGAAGCTTCTCTGGAGTCCACTTCAAAGTCTCTAACCTGTCTAGAATTTGCAGAATCCACCTGTAGTAGATAATGCCACGGTCCTCCCAGATGCCCTCATCAGGGCCAACACAGCCTTCCTCCAGCTGCGGGAACTCAGACTGCTGCTGGCTCACAGCTCTGTCCCTCACTAGGAATTGCCCTTGGCTGCCGGAAATTGCCTCACTCAAGGTCACACCCCTCCCAGAGGACAGCCTGAAGCCAATGATTAGTTGGTGTGGGGATAGAAAGACAGGCCCCTTTGCCTCAATTTGGCACAATCCTGAAGAGTCATCCCAGTCCTACAGCTCGTAAAGTTCAGCAGAGGCCTCAGTCTGCACCGTGGGTCAGCTTCTCCTGTCCAGCTCTGCCGCCCTCACTTTCACACAAGAGTCTCTCCCAAGCTCATTCGCCAATAAATCTCCTAAAAACAACTCTCTCAGAGTCTGCTTGAGAAAAGCCAACTTAAGATACTATGACTTTCTGCTCTTCTTGAAAAGTTCACAATTCAACTGCCAGACTCTATGTTTCCAACATGTCAAAATCGGGGACAGCAGCTCAGTGACTTCATTCACGAGTTGTCCTGTGAAGTTGTCTTATCTGGGCCAGAAGACAAGCTTAATTCCTACTCATCTTTAAGACAGGGCTCAAATATCCCCCAATTTAGGGTGCTTTCCCTAAACCCCTCCAGGGGGTGGCCACGCTCCCCTTCCTGCTCTCACAGCCTTGGTACAGGCCCCCATGATCATTCCTCTCGTAGAGCACTCCGCACATTTGTTACTAGTCTGCTTTTCCTCCAAGTGTGAACTCCCCGCGGGTATATTTGTATTACACAGCCTAACGCAGGCTAGAACAAAAAAATGATTTCCATGAATATTTGTTGAGTGAAAATGAAATGGATCTTGGCTAGCTAGGTATTCTATTTGAATCTCTTTGACCACCCTGGGTTTCTATTACCTTTTACCAACCTTATCAGTTGGAGGATAATTCTTGACAGAAAAGGAGCAAATAAAACAGAAACTGAATTGTTTTCTTTGAATTATTGCCCCTAGTAAATTTCAAACAAACAAACAAAACAAAACAAAACAAAACCACAGAGCAATTGTATACCTTCTGTTGTACTTAGCAAATTTCAGCCATTTTCATATGGTCTTTGGTTATCTAACCATTTTGATGGTTAATCTATATCTCTTTAAAAGTTGCATTCATTAGGTAGAATCTAACATATTTTAGTTTCTCTCCGTTTTTCCTCATTGGGATCATTTGAGATTAAATGGTATTTTTAAATACTTGTTTATCTTTAATACTATACATTTGTGCCTATTCTTCCTCTGAATTTTCTGAAATCTATCTTCCTAAAGTCTAGGCAAATACATCTGGCTAATGGACAGTTTTTTTCTTAGTGGCTAAGATGGATTCTAAGGCGACAACTGCTTTTGTTTAATTTTTTCCACAATTCAATCTGTATATAACAGCAGTTTCCCTATTTATTCTCATATCCTTCAGCCTCATTCATTTTTTTTAATATGCTACTTCCACGTTTAAACTATCTAAAGAAATAAAAAAATGATACAGTAATGACTGTTTATTGCTTTTTCTTTCTCTTATATTCTTAGCATCAGTTTCTCTTAGCTGAAGATTCCTAGTTGCTAAATACTAGAAAAACTAGCCGCCCTGATCCCTGGCTCTGTGTGTCCCAGTCATAAAAAGCTGACGATGGGGAGTCACTCTCCGTCACTCAGTATCTGTGCTCCATGGCAGTTCCTGAAAGCAATACTACTCATCTGCTTAGAAGCCCTAAATCCAAGGAATGGAAGGGATTGAGCACAGTGTACTGAATATTTAATATTTATAGGGCAATTATCAAATAACAGCCCCACTTGTATGTTTCTATTACCACCACATACTCCCTTTGCGATGTATAACTTCCAGTTTGGGACTAGATATTATGAGCTACATCAATATCTGTGGCATAACTCCATGATGTGTTATTTACCCAGAGTAGTGGTTTTCAAACAGGCATCAGAATCACCTGGAGGGTGTGTTAAAATCCAGGCTGCTGGGCTCCACCCAGAGAGTTTCTGATTCCGTGGATTTGGTGTGGGTCCAGGAATGTGCATGTCTAACAAGTTCCCACTCATGCAGCTGGTCCTGGAAATGACTGACCTAGAGCCATGTCTTCTGAGGATTTCCTTCCTATAAGGTTCAAATGGTTTGTGTTCTATCATTATTTGAATGTGTTCTATCATTATTTGAGTTAATTAGAACATTGTATCTTCAAATGTTATTTGCTTTTTAAGATTCAAAATATAGGTATACCTAATACTAATGTAAGATTAATTATAATAAAATTAATAAAACAGAAATTAATCTCATATTAATCCCAAAAGATACAATGGAATTGTAGAAATGCAAATAAAATTCATATTCCAAAAGTTCATATTACCCTTGTTCACTGGCTGTACAAACATAGACAATCTAAATTCTCTGAACCTCAATTTTCAATCTGGAAAACAGAAATACAAAGTCAACTTTAGAGAATTAGTGTGGGGCTAAAATGAGCTGAAGTCGCCAATACAATGCCCTATGCATAGATTTATAATCATAGTGATTATGATAATAGTTTACTGTATACTAAGCACCACGCTAGCCACTATACACATAAATGTCATTCAACCTTCAGAAGCCTATGAAGAGAACATTGCCATTATTCCCATTTTACAGATGAATAAATGGAGGCTCAGAAACATTTAAGTAACTTGCTCAGCATAACACAGCTATAAGAAGTAGTGTCAGGATGTGAACGCAGGCAGTCTGCATCCAGGGCCCAAGTTCTAAGGCAATATACTTTTTCTTCCCTTTCGATGTAAGACCTTGCCGAGATCACTTGTTCCAATATTTGTTCATTAATTAAACAGCACTTTAACCTATTGCCATAACATTCAATTTATGAGAAAGTTAATATTCATGTCATATTGCCATAGATTCTTATTTTTAACGCTCTTCAATGACAAAATAACTTGGATAACTCTGACAGTCTTAAAAAAAAATAGCTCCCTTGAAAAGTAGTGTACACTGCAGAAAAATAGGAGAGAAGAGTCATGTTTGTAATGGCCACAGAAAGTGAAAAGCTTGGCATTTGCCCCCTGCATTTTTCTTTCCGTTGGAAGGCAGCTTGCAAATGGAAAAATCATCTCCCATCACCTCCCTCTCAGAGACTGAATATGATGAAAAAACAGAGGAAGGCCAAGCCCTGAAGCAAGCAGAGCCGAGAGCAGCTTCCGTCCTAGCCAGGAGCCCGAGAAGACTGATTATTCCTGAGTAAGACAGCAACAGTTCCTCACCAAATTTGACTGTGGTGAGACATGAAAAATGCAGCAAATTAAAGTACTTTATATAATACAAAAGAATGGCACTCTCAAAATACAGATTTCCATGTACCTGTGAGAAGCTGTGCACAGATTTTCAGAATTATGTTTTTAAGGCATTTTCAATACTAGGGTAAGAGGTACTTTTTTGACACGTAAACAAATTTAAGATAAAATATGTTATGGTGCCTAGAAAATGAAAGATCTTCTAGAACTAGATTATTTCTGTAGAAACGAGTTGCCC
This sequence comes from Macroglossus sobrinus, assembly GCA_004027375.1. NCBI lineage: Eukaryota > Metazoa > Chordata > Mammalia > Chiroptera > Pteropodidae > Macroglossus > Macroglossus sobrinus. Next base: position 53,400 of record PVKZ01000942.1, read on the forward strand.
AAGAGAAGCAAGGCAGAACCTGCAGGGGGGAAGAATGGGAGATTAAGCACCCAAAGCTTGTTTGATGGAAATGTTTGATGTGCACTCCTGAAAAACAGTACTGGATGTCCTTCAAAGCACATACGGTTAAAAATTTGAGCTTAAACAACAACACACTTGCTCAGTTTTTACCCCCTAATGGGACAGGCTGAACTCTCATTTGCAAAGTGTCTCTTTACTTGGATTCTAGAAATAAAGCCAATACAAACAAAATGTCGTGTACAAGAGCCAGGGTATTTTTTAATATATATGCCGGGTAAGCCAAATCTTACTTTTTAAGGTCTCACCCAGCAGTGTCCCAGGGCAGCAGATGGAGTCATCTTATCTATTCTGGAAGAGACAAATCCCTGCCACCCCAGGATCCTAGGGTCTAGGCAACATCAGTGCTCCCAGACCAGCCCCCAGCCTATTTCCCAGTATGACGAAGCATCTAGTCTTCTCATCCCCAAACCACAACTGTTCAAATTTTTTTAAGTTAAATATGACATTTTACAAACTTTCCTGGCATTTTTAGTTAACATAAATGTTATTCTATAATTGTGTATATTAAAATGCAATTTAGGGTTTATTTCCATCTAATTAAACAATGCATTCACTCATGTAAATTTAATGGCACACCCAACTATAGTACTTAATTAAAGGGTCATTCAATGTTTATTGTCCTTCCTTAGAGTAAATCACTGATTTAAAGAGAATACATGAAATGACATATGAACTTTCCTGAACAGTCTAATTAGGGGAATAATGTTAATTATCTGAATGTAGTTTAATTGCATGACTTATTTATGCCTACTCTAGCTAAATAAAAGTAATTCTCAACCAGTTATTGTAGAATTTAGGTAGTTAGAAACAATTTTATCACACAATCCTCACTTTGAAAAATAATTTCTGGATTAAAACAACTCAAGAAGAAAAATTATCTCAATATAGTTCACTTTAGTGAGGAAATATAATCTACTGCTTGGCACGTGTCCACAGGAAAAATCTGGCTCCCAGATGCTTCTTGCCAGGCCACAGTGGATTCGACAATGTTTAAACAACTGACAATGTACGCTCATAGCAGTGATGACATAGTGACCAAAAATTCAGCAGCAGCAGTCTCATGGCTATTTTCATATACTGAAAAAGTAATATCCAAACAAAACAAATCACAGACACACTTCACGAACCCAAAAGATTCAATATAATTCAGTTAGGCATTTTAAAAGTAGATGTCGCCAAAATTCCATAAAAATTTACAAATAAGACTTGTTATACTACTGTAAGAAAAATAAAACATGTCTTTTTTATTGTACTAGTGTTCTTAAAAATGAAAAATATAATTTTTCTAATTTGGTTCCTATGTCAGAAGTCCAAAAACAACTCTTTCTAACAATAGATTAACTGTTTCCATAGCTCATTCATTATAAACATACAATTTATCAAGTTGCTAACAACTGTTCCTATTAGTTGAACCAAATAAAATTCCCAACATGTTACCACATTTGACCTCCAAAAACAGTAACTTTATAAGATTCAGGGGTAAAGTGAGACTTCAAAATTTTGATACCAAAGGGGTAGTATAATTTTTTAGATGTATAATATCTATGTTCTTCGTAGCTAGCCCACACGTGTTATCATTTAACTGGAATGATATGCTTTCTAACCAGGAAGGTTCTGAGTAAAATCTACATCCTACTGCAGTACTTTCAAGTATAGACAAAATACTGTTAATATTTAATATGAAATCCACTGTCACAAATGTAGCCAACAGTGAAAAAGCCATAATACAAATAAAATTACTTTGTGGGATTTTTGCTATTTCCAGATGACAAGTTTCTTGGAGATGATATTCTCTCTCTTAATAACAAACAACTTCTGTCACATAATGTTTATGTCATGTAAGTTTTGCAAATCAATAGTGCAAAAACTGGTTTGACTTTCTGGGAGAGAAAATGACTGATCAGCATAGGGAATAAAGTACTTTATGGAAATTAGACTTCATTTGATTGGAATGCCAACCCCATTTTTAAGATATACTCTCACGTAACCACATTAACCTCATTTGATATGACCTCCACTGTAAATATGTTTATTCTTAGCTTATAAAACCAAGGTACGAATGTGGATCTGGATGGATCTTTACCTTGATAAAACTTTTGAGTAATTCTATGTATATTCAAATGCCATTTTTACCTAAAGAGTAATAAGTACCTATTTAGGATCATTTACTTCATAAATTCAGCATCTATTTCAGATCTTCCTTCATAAATTCAACAAAAATTTCTTCTTGTCGAGAAGTAATTAATATTAAGAGCCCATCAGTACTCTAGAGACAGGAGATATTCGACACTTAGCGTAGAACCTTGCCTACAGTATATACAGAGATTTTTATTTATTTGACTTGAATTAAAGTTTATAAATCAAGCACTTATAATTAAGCTAAGTCTCTACTGTAGTGTTTTTGCAACAATTGATTACTTATGACTAGAAATTCAGTCTCTAGCAATATGGTCAACCAAGCTGAAACAAACCTGTCTCTCCCCATCTGCGGGGTAGGGTTGAGGCTGGAGTTTTAACATCTTCACGGACATAGCATAGGAAACATGGCTTTGGGGCCAAGAGAAGCAAAAAACTAGAAGACAGACCTGCCCCCAGCCAGGAAAGCCACAAGGAAGATTTCTGTCTTTCCAGGGCTCTGGACCACTATGGTCAGAGGGTAGGAAGAGGGTTTCCTATGAGAAACCAAAATCCCAAGCCTGTACAATGTGAGATCCAAACTTACACTATCTTCAAGTGTGGTTATTCCCAAGCCAAAAAATTTAACATAAAAACTGTGAAACTCCTGGGGCTCTGGCAGGAGCAAGTACAAAACCTCTGTCCAGGAGCATGTGCGGGACCTGGCGCACACAGCACTCCCGCGGGGCCGGGAGAAAGCCTGATAAGCTCGAAATACTTGGAGCCAGCGGAAGAGATGGCCAAGTAAACAGGCAATTCCTGTGAGGCCAGCTCTAACGGGAGGCAACACAGAGTACTGCAAGAGCTCAGAGGAGAGCTAAGACATTAAAGTCCGCAGAAATGTAAACCTTTATTTTTTAGCATTGCTAAGCTGGAGATTCAAAATACATACTGCACTAGTCTGGTTCCTCTGCTTCACTCAGTGAAGAATGGATCCCACGTGAATATATTCTAGGGCTCTGGACCATCTGGTTTTTAATGTCCCAAGCAATGGGGTTTCTTCTACCACTTCCTTAGGAAGGTCTTTGTTGATGGGGGTGGGACCAAAAAAAAAAAAAAACTTTAAAAGTGGAGGGAACTTGGCAGTTGTTTCTAAAAGTCGTTTTCTTTCTTGTTAACTCTTTCTTAAATCTTTTCATGAACATAAATTCCCCTTTCCCTATGACATGAATATGCTACAATTTGGCCTCTTCCCAATGCACCAATTGTTTGGCATGTCTAAACATTTTTTCAAAGGGTCTTCATTTAATAAAATCCTTGACCTTCATCACTGTGCTTTCACTTTCAGAACACTCTTTCGGTGGTGTGCAGGACATCGCGCTCACTGAACAAACAGGTCCTTGCAGATACGCCGTCCACTGGTGTAGACTGGGCTTTGACCTTCACTCCCTATCGGTCTCTCTTCTGTCCTTCATAACTTTTCCAGAACTATTTCTTGTTGAATATTTGTTAGATTTCATATTTTTATTTAACAAACTCTGAATTATATTGGTCAACACTGCATTCCCAGTGCCTAGCACAGTGCCTGACATAAAACAGCTGCCTAATAAATGTTTCATGAATAACTGATAATAAATAATCTGTAGCATGAACATTAAATAATTGAATTATTTATATAAATGTTGGGTTTTTTCTTTCTTTTTCATTTCATTTTATTTTCTTCATCCTTCCTTTTCAATTCATTTATTAGAATATCAAATGATCTCTTTGGAATACCTTAAATTAATGCTGGGCTCTCAGGAAATATTAAATAAACAACCAGGCTCAAAACCCATATATTTTATAGTATTTAGATATGCATACTTACATGTTTTAGGGTTACTGTCTCTTACACTTATACCTTACACAATATAGGGAAAGAATATAGTTTATTAAGGGTGCAGATGACCTTTACCTCAACCCACATCTTCAAGCTGGGTTTCCAGGAAGAACGGAGATGTAGGGTGATTTCTGAAAGAAAACACAGGCTGCCCAGGGACGTGAGATGAGGTGATCTGGTGTGTGAGAGAGTGCGACAGGCAGTGTGCAGTCAGGAGCAGCACATGTAAACAGTGGGCTGAGGAAAGAGGCTTACCTAATGGAAGGAAAGGGTGTGGAGTGGAGAAGGGAAGCGAAGGGTTTAATGTAAGCCATGGCTGGTACTGAAACTGAGCAAACTGAATCTTGACAATAGCTTCCTATTTTCCAGACACTCCAATGACTCCTCCACGTCCACTGAATCAAAGTAGTGGCTTGAAATATACTTTTTAAACACTTTCCCCAAGCATCTATCTAATCATTGATTCTTAACCTTTGTTTCACCATCCTTTATGCTGCATATGCAACTTTCCATATCTGAGTTTATTTTTAAACATGAAGCCCATTATTTTCTTACTAGTTACATTAAGCCCTCTGATTTTTGTCCTTGAAGATGTCAGCTTTTAAAAATCCTGGTTATGATCCTGTGCTCTTAAGACCTACTTTACCTGTGGTCTTTCATGAATGAGTGAAAGCAAAGGAGAATGTCATTTCCTGGGAAAGGTCTTGCTTGAGATGACTGACCTACCATAGGGAACTGGTAACTCAAGTTGCTCCTGCTGCTCACAGCGGATGATCTACTTTTAATGGTACAAAAGATTAATGATATTAGAGCTTTTCATCACTCAATGTACTCCATTTCATAAGTTTATTTATTTGAGACTATGCTTACTGGAGTAGTAATGCTAGATTTTAATGAGGTTTTGGGAGATCAGCCATACTTCAAGTCAACCACTAATAATATACTATTTAGTATCTCATTCTTTTAGGATTTTGCAGTAATTGGTGTTATTAGGAAAAGCATCATCACAGAAAGAGACTTTCTCCTAATTTAACTAACAGCATCCTCTAACTAAAGACTACATTATTCAGGTATTATTTGTTGACTTCTTATGAGAAAGGCACTTGTCTAAGAACTCTAGGGAATGCCAAGAAGTATGAGGTTTGGTCCCTGCTCTTGAGGAGCTTGTAAATATAATAAAGGTAAGTTATGAAGGCCCATCCATGTGCTTGTGTGCCAAATAAATAATCAAATGAAAGGTAAAATGTTAATATAAAGTTTATAGAACAGTAGATAACATAAAATGTCTCAGGGTGAAGAGAGAGTGAGTCAGTTTGTTGAAAGTGGAGACCTGGTATAGTGCAATAGGGAGTGGGCTCAAAGGTGAAGTTTCAGGCAGCCTGTGGGAGACCTTTGAACATCAAAGTAAGGAGTACGGGCCTTATCCTATGGGCGGTGGAGAGCCATTCAACATTCTGCAGCAATAGAAAGATAGGCTGTAAAAAACTTCTGACTTGTTTTTCTTAAAATTATTTTCTCCCTTAAATGAAAAAGGATTCACCTGTTGATAAAGGAGGCTTTGAATTATTTTATATATATTGTCTCCAAGCATCAGAGTGAGACATTCTTAATAAAGCTGTCGATGCTCAGAATGGAAGAGGATATGATATTATAATACTGCATTTAGTATTATACCATTATATATTTGTAAAAATACTGTACCATGCCCAATAAACAAAGAGAATCTTTAAGAATCTTTTAATTGTTTATAATAGAATTACCACATATGTTCCACATACATGTGTTAAGATAAAGTATGATATTTGTCCCAATACTATACAATGCTATAATATACAGAATCAATGGGTGACTATAAAGGTTCTTTATATATAAAGACTGACTATAACAGGTGTGGGAAGGGGAAATATGACTAAGGGGTACAGTAGCACTGTCAGACCTGGGAATGGGTAAGAGAGTAATTTACAGAGATGATAGAGTGACAGATTTATCTATATTTGTTTAATTTTCTTTTCTATGGTTAGATATCCATATATCTGTTTATCTGATTAAATTATAGCTTAAGGAGAGGGGTTATTTATTCATCAACTTAGCATCCATTCTGTATCTTGCAGATAGTGAGATATACAAGAAAATATGGTAGAGTTGATTGTGAATTGTGTGAATAGAAAAATGAAAAACGTAATGAACCAAAAGTTTTATCTCTATGTTCTGAGTGAATTTTTGTCCCTTAATTACTTCATTAATTCAACATGTTGACTTAGAACACAGCTCCTAGTGCTATACAGGTGATGAAGGCACTGAAATGAAACACAGGGCAGCAAGACGAAGTTCAGTTTGTTTGGAGCATAAGGGGTCTGAGCAGCAGGAAGGGGACTGAGAAGGTAGATGAGAGTCAGATCGTGGAAGGGGTTCAAGCCTGGACAGTGAGTTCAAAGTTGATTCACTGGACAGTTGAGATCCATAAAGGTTATTGAGCATGAGATTCAACTCACCATGTTGTTTTAGAAAGAACAATCTCTCAATAGTGTGTAGAATAGATCATGAGGTTGGTTAATGATAGTGAGACATACACACAGGAGGTGGACAGAGCACTTAGGAACTCTTATAATGATCCAGGTAAGAAATCATTAAAGTTCGAGTGAGTGAAGAGCTAGGGATGGATGATGCTTTAGACGCAGACTCAGGGGCAGTTGGCAACTGACTGGACTAGGCGAAGAGGGGCAGGAATCAAGGAAGGAGTCAAAGGTGGTTTTAAGTTTTTTTTTTTTTAAGCGCATGACTATTGATGCTGTTAATAGAAATAGAAATTGAAAAGAAAGCAAGATGAGCAGTATTAGTAAGGAAGAGGGTGAATCTGATCTTAGATACAAGTTTGACATGATGGCCAAAAGTCACTTGAAGTGTGAGGCCAAAGCTCGGAGGAGAGGCCAGCTATGAAGATGTTGGAATATTATCCTTTCTGGTGTCTTCTGTACAGGTGTGCCAGTAAATGCTTACTTAATAGCTCAGTAAAAAGTGATTCTTACCATATTTCTGTGGAGAGGCAATATAATTATTGGCTAAAAGCTTGACCTCCAGAGTCAGAACGCCCAGGTTCAAATCCCGACTCTACCACTTCCTAGACCGTGACTGTAAACAAGTTACTGAATCTTCCTGTGCCTTAGTTTCCTTGCCTGTGACAGTAAAAGTACCTAGGCCATAAAATACTATGCTTGTTAAATATGGTAATACTTAGGACCTGACACATACTAAATGTTAACCGTTACTGTTATAATTATCATCATATCATTTTTAAAATTCTTTTGATGAACTAGCTACTGAGTGAAGATGTTTTACATTGCTCTAACCATATGCATGTATACGTAGTCATACTTGAAGGTATACAGTTGCCCAGGGAAAGAGTGCATAAAGAGAAAGAGCTCTTTAAATCCAAATTTTTCATCACACAGGACCATTAAACAGCATTTGATACACATGGGCGACCTTACATAATTATACATGTCAGTCTCACTTTAGTAATTCAGCACACATTTTTCAAGTGTCATTTATGCACACAGACTGCATTAAAGATCAGTCTGTCCTACAAAGGCCCCTGCCTGACCTGGCTTTTGCCTGTCTCTCCTCTCATTCTAACATCTCTCTGCTCGGCTAAGTGTGGTCCTCCCTCCTGACTCCTGAACACCTCAGCATTCTCCAGCCTCAGGGCCTTCTCTCTTTGTGCTCCCTGTGCCTAGAAGGTGCTTCATTTGACTTTTGCATTTGCCAGTTTTATCTAAGAGGTTTCAGTTTAAGTGTCACCTCTTCCTTGACCACAGAACATAAAATAGTTACTCTTTTCACATCATCCTCTTATCTTCGCAGCACTTACTACAATCTGTAACTATCTTAATAAAGACCACTAGGGTCTACCTTTTTATGCCTAAACTCTCAAAAGCTAGAACAGAATCTGGCATGTAATGGACTTTCAATAAACATTTGTGAATCAATTAATTAAAAGCATAAGAATAAGAACAAATGATGAAAAGATAAAAGACGAAGTCGAAGCTAAAAGCTTCACTATTAAAGAAATAAAGGATAAATAGGAAAACAATTTGAAACAATCAGTAAGCATCAGGAAATGAGGAAATCTATGACAGTGCTGAGGTGCATATTTATAAACACTATAAGAAAGAAAACAAAAATGGGAAAGGCCAAAGGGGGTAACAGTTACAAGAAGAGGTGGCCAGTAAAATAAAATTTCCAGAGATGAACTTGAGGATAAAGACTGATGACTAGTTAAAGGATAAGGACAGAAAACCAAACTGCCAGGGGTTAAGGAGTGAGCAGGTGAAGAGACACACAATGGGGACAGGGACAGAACAGGCTCTCCCAAGAATATAATGATAGAGAAGCAGAGTTAGGTTATAGCTCCTTGAACTTGGATGAGGAATATATAAAGAGATCCAGACAAGGAGCAGGAGATCTGGGATCTGGTTCCAAAGAGAGCTCAAAATGCCGCTATGTATCTGAATTTCCTTGAGAAAAATGTTCTGCCCCATCTCAACTCCTTGAAATAAAGAACAAAGGGGCAAATGGATTAGTATAGGGAGTTATTTCTTTGTAAGAATTCTAATGAAGTTCTAATAAAGAGCGACAAATCTATGGAAGAATGTTTTATTTGAAACAAAATCAAGGTAAAATTTCATGTAAACTTAATTAAGTTGGACTAGTTTTCTTCCACATTAGCGAAAGGCTTTGCACTTACTCAAGTACAGCACTGGCTGAGGCCAGATATGAAAGTACTTGTACTTATCACTGACATTTGGTTGAACTTGTCCATTCTTATTAATCATTGCTTTAAAGTAAGCAGCTGAGTACTCTTAGGAAGTTGATATTCCCAGCTGACCTACCTGCAAAAATAGTGGAGTCTGATGCTCTCCTGCTGCAGTCTGTGTATTCTCGGAGGTATGTGAGTGCGTGCGTGTATGCGTGCGTGTGCGCGCGCGCGCGCGTGTGTGTGTGTCTGTGTGTTTTCTGAGACCTAAAGAATCAAGTAAATTTTTGTGAAGCCACTACAAATTTTATCTTATTCTGTCTTCTGGAAGCATGAAGGCGGCTCTAATCTGTTTATATTCTACATGGGAGGTAAAACACATCTGTGGAGAGGACTCCAGTTAAAAAGACTGATACAAAGGTGATTTGAAGCTATGCCATGAAACTAATTGTTGAGATTTCTTGGTGCTAAAAGATAACGTATTCAGTTATGTACAGACACAAAACCTACAGTGTGAATATTTGACCTTCTGGAACAATTTTAGGATCATTCATCTAAGGTTCATAGAAAAATCTTAATAGCCTAGCCTGATTAGTGTAATTTTTCTTCTTGCTTTTATAAATGTTAGTCTGATTAGAGTCATTGACATTTCCTACCTTTTGGTTCAGAATTTTTAATACATAGTCTAATGGTTCCCCAGACAATGTAAGCATAAATATGTGAGTCTGAAAATTTATAATTTGGTGTCTAAATAATCTAAACAATCAATAACTTCTAGATTGATCTCTCATCTCCAGTTCTTTAGGGATTCTCTCATTTGTCTTATTCTTCACCATATCCCTCAAAATACCGGAGAAAACACCATGCCACAAGATTTTTTTCTGTACTGTTTTCATTATCTTTTAGAACTACAGATTCTGTAATTTCCATTGTGATTTCTTCTTTTAACTCATAAGCTCTTCAATGTTTATTTTTCAGCTTCCAAACACAAGGGCTTGGGTATTTTAAACTATGTGTTTAGTGTTGGTTTCTAATTAAATTTCATTGCAGTTAAAGAACACAAGCTTGTATAACTCTGATTCATTGAAATTTGTTGCGATATCAATTGGGAACTTACATATAGTCAATTTCCATGAATATTCCATGTGTACTAAAAAAGAACATACTTTTTTCTTTACCTTTTCAGATAGATTAGATGACGTTTATTAATTTTTTGGATCAAATCTTCCATGTCCTTAGTAATATTTTGCCTCCTTGGTCTACTAGTTTCTAAAATTGGTATGTTAAAATCTCCACTATAATTGAGGATTCATCAAATTGGTCTTATAAGTTTTTGCTTTATAGATTTCAAGGTTATATAGTTCAGTGCATTAAGCTTTATTTTCTTCTAGTATTATTATGTAGTATCTTTCTGTAGTTTTATTATTGCTTTATGCCTTAAATTCTATATTGCCTGATCATAATATTGTTATATTTTGCTTTTCTTGGATGGTATTGCTTGGTATACTGATTTCAATTCCTTTACTTTGAAATTTTCTATGTGATTTTGTTTCAGGTATATTATAACTTCTAAAAAAACATTGCTAGATTTAAAATATATATATATATATTCAATATGATAATTTCAGCCTTTTAATAGAGTAATTAAATCAAGTTACACATATTGTGATTACTTTTGTATTTGGGCTTATTTTTACCATATTTTCTCTTTGCTCCTTTTTTTTTTTTCTCTTTTCCTGCCTTCTTTTAGAGTTTTTTTTCTATGATGACCTTGTATTTTCCCTCTGCTGCTGTGGGAACTCCACAATTGCATTTCTGTTTATTTAGTACTTACTCTGAAATTTTAATATGCATTTCCGCTTCCTGAACAAGACGACAGTTAGCATCTGTCACTACCACATCTTGCCCCAGCTTATTTTTCAATTGTTAGATAAATTTAGTTTACCCTTTTTTTTTAATGAAAAAGCTTATATAAACATAAACAAGTTACTGACATTTTACCTATGTTCACTATTGTTTCTTGTATTCTCCACTTTCCTGTGTTCACCTTTCTTCTGGCTAAAGCATATGAAGGGCAAGAGCTGGGATCAAAGCAATGTGTGCTTATCTCCGAAGTCCCTGCTCTCAATCACAACCATTTATCGGTCACAGAAATATAGAAAGGCACTCTGTGTGCAGAGGCAGTGGGTGGAACCAGCAGAAAAGAGGTGATGGAGAGAAGGAGGAGAAGTGGAAGATGGCTAGAGAGAAGGTGTCACTATAGTTTTGTCGCGACAGCTTTAACACAAGGTTAATATTGACATTATCTACTAGAAGATAGGATTCCTTTATCAGAGAAGCAAAAACAACAAACTCATGACACGAATAGAGTAAAAATACATAAGACATAAATAAATATAGGAATTAATTGTAGAAGTATGTCAAGGCTTGGGCCAGAAACGACAGAAGTAGCTGTCCTTTGAGGCCTAAGAATGGCAGAGGGATTCCTAGTACCTAACGATAGTGCCTGGCACATAATATGCACTCAACAATACTTACGGAATGAAGAGAATGAAAATAAGAAAAAAAGGATGGAAATGGAAATAGGTGAGAGGAAAATAAAGGAGTGAGAAATTGAGGCAGGAATAAGAGGAGGAAGAAAAATAAAGAAAAGGAAATTTTTAAAAGGGTAGAAAAAAGTAAATGAAAACAAGGATCTCATTTTAAAAAATTTTATACACATTTGCATATTTGTAAATGGGCAAAAAAAGACTAAAGATCCATATCAAAGTGTTAACATTTAGGTTAGGAGTGAATGACTTTCACTTTTTTATTGTATGCACATCAGCAATATTTAAGGTTTGTCCAGTGAACATGCATAATTTGTAAAAAAAATGTTTTAAAAATAAGATTTAGCAAGAGCAAAAGGGAAATGGACAGAGAATCATGAAGGACCACCCCATGTGGCTTGCTGTGAGATACACTCAGGTGAGCCCATCTTCACTAAGCCCCTCTGGGGCTGCCTCAGTGACCTCTAGGGACAGAGACCATTTTTTCCTGCCATCTGTCCATTAATCTCTTCAAAATCCAGTCCCAGGAAGGGAGAGGAGTCCCATAGAGGGTTTCCTCTTCTCTTAAAGCTACTTGTCAAATTCCAGTCCTGGAGTTGCTTAGCCCTGAATTCCTCCAGGATACCTGACTCCCTTTTTAGAAGATCCAATCCGTCACACACAGATCTTTCCATTCTGCCTCAAAAGAACAACCCTATCAGCATATTATAAACCAGGTATATATACAAGACAGACACATATTTACAATATCAAAAAATACTCTTCCTTCACAGATGGTAGCCCATGAAAATAGAGAAAATGCCTCCTTTATTTTTGTCTTTCATGGTTTTTTCATTTCTCTAAAACTAACAGAACCTCAATCCCCTAAAAGCTGGTCCCTTATGACCTAGGACCATTCTATATAATCCCAGTTTTATATATGTAAGATAACCTACGTTCTACCCATAAAAATAAACATTCATACAGTGTGAGTATGGGTTTTTATAACACAGGAGGCAGAGATAAAAAATGTGTTAAACCAAAATCTTGCTATTACATCCCTGTGCCACGGTTTTTCAATCTCAGCACTACTGACACTTTGGGTCATATAATTCTTTGTTGTGGGGGGCTGGCCTTCGAATTACATGATGTTTAGCAGCATCCCTGGCCCCTATGCAGTAGATGACTGTAACACACACACACAGACACACACGCAGATACATGCAGATACACACACACACACACACACACACACACACACACACACACACACACCAGTTGTGGCAACCAAAAATGTCTCTGGGCATTAAATCTTTATATGTAGCCTGGAGGCCAACTTCTCCCCTTGTTTAGAACAACTAACGTGGCTCCAAGTTGCAAAATGGGTTAGTTTATCCTTCTAGTAATGGAAATCTGTTGCATGCACACAGGTATTTTGGGTTTTAATATGTTAAACCTTCTCTTGTTATGAAAAGAATTTGTTTGCAGTATCAACAGCAAAATAGAGAAAAGACACATGACAGGCACAATTGTATTCCAAAAGCTTCATGCCATATTATGAAATAGGCAAATCTATAAAAAACACTAAAATCACATTTATATTCAGCAAAGAATTAGATGTTTGTGAATGTTTTCCTTATATTCTATAACTTCAGATAACTCTTTCAGCAGAGTTCAGAGCTAAAACCATGTGAAAAAACTGACGCTAGCCTAGTCACTTACTTGGGAAAAAGTATTTACCATACCATATATCAGGATGCACCACACTTAATAATTTTATAATTTGGTGCCATAGTTTGAGGAAAAAAGAATGCCAATAGGTTGCCTGGACTAACAATATTAAAATACTGAATATATGTGGTTCTGTGCAAGCCAGTGGCACCCTTTTACATTGCATTCTAAAGAAGAAAGAAGAAAAATTCTTTGGTGAAATCAGTACCTACCGTCACTTATAATACCAGAGACTCTAGGATGCCCTACAATGTTGATATTAACTTGGTAATATGAATGATAATCATTTAGCAAGAAAATAAAGCAAAAATGTATGGGGGAAAGGTTGTAACCACTCATTAAGTTAGCACTTGTGTCTACCTGCTGGAGACTACTCCAAATGTAAGTACCCAACACTATTCATTTTTATGTACGTAACAGTTTCACTGAAAAAAATTACAGCTGCATTTTGCTTAATATTCCATTTTCTATATAGATAGCTAGACTGAATAAATTTAAAATGCAATTGAATGACCAAAGGATAAAAACACCCTTTTCTGGCTCAGAATAGTTTAATCTGTCATTACATTAAAAAAAAAAAAAAGAATGAATTAAGACTTAAAAAAAATAGGTTAATGGAACTGGAAATTCATCTTCCTGTTTTATGCAGCCCTCTCTAGTCCCCTCGCCAGAAGAATTTCAATGTAGCTCCCCTAAGAGCTACAGATTTAATAGGCTAATGGGCAGCTACCATTCTTGTTACTGGACTGACTCTATTCGGTCTCCTTCTAGAAAAATCTCTCTGTTGTCGTTGCTTCTGCATAATTTCCTGACATTAAAAACAAGAAGCAAGCAAGTGACATGGAGGAGAGAAGAGCAAGCTGGTTTGATTTCTGCAGCAATTTCCCAAGTATTCTTTTCCCCTTTCAAGATTCAAAATCGAACAAAGCTGCCCTCTGTATTTTTAATGAAAAAATGAGCAATAACTTCTGAAATTCATGCTAAGCCAAATGAAGTCACTACTGTGTTATGAAACAGTTTAACGCACTTTGATCATATATTGGCTGTGCAAACATGATTATGCGACAGTAATATCGCAAAGCGCGTGAACCTGAGTAGCCCGTGCTGACAGGTGCTGACAGTTGCTAACAAAAAAGGCATCAGAGCATCCGGGTATCTGAAGCCAAACACCTTTAATATTTCCCAGAAATGGTACTCTCTCATCTCTTCTGTACATATGTATAAATCCCCTAAATGCAAAGAAATCTTGCAAATTTATTCTTATTCTTTTATGAAGTTAGTTAAAAATTAATGAACAAGAAATTAAAGAGAAGCTGCTGTAATAAAGTTAGAAAATTTAACTGAAAAACAATTACAATGAAACTACTTATACTCCCACAGAATTATAAACATTTTTCAAGGGATATTTTGCAATACGATTTTTTAAACAATGTTTTCTTCTTGCTCTTGAGACTTACACACTGCAGGTTTATTTTACACTAAAAATACATTTATTAGAGTAAGAGCTTTAATATCTCAGAAAAAGAACTTTGTGATTTAAAGTAACATGTTGAATGCTTAGCTTTTCCTTCAGACACATTTAGATGCTTCACTTTTCAACTAAGAGGATTAGTTTTTGACTACACTGACAAAAAATTATGTTGAAATGGTAATATTAATTATTTGGGGAATTTAACCAGATTTCTGAGAAATGCAGTTCTTTGAATAGAACTGGAAAAATACCAAGTTTCAGAATGTGTTCACTGCTTTTCCACTGTTCTCACCTCCTCTCACAATTATATTCCTATTTCACAGAAGTGAAAGCAATTTGCTTAATTATTGCCTGAAAGATCATTTTTTTAAAAGGAAAAAGGTTACCTTTCTAGTTTAGATGTTTGATCACACAAAAGCTCTAAGAGACGACTTTTACGGCTTTCACTAAGAAAAATCCCCTCCGTAGTAGCTGCTTCGAACCCGGCAAAGCTGAACGGTGCAGATGCTGAAGTGGGTCTGGTTCCACTGGGGAAGAAGGAAGAACCAGACGTGCCACAGAGGCCTGCGCCAGCTTCCTGCCCGGGGCACAGCTGCAGGCTCTACAGCAAGCGCAATCCCTCACTATAGCAACTGGGGATCGCAGGCAGGGGCAAGGATTCCCAGAGCAGTCTAGATTTCTTCCAGGCCCACAGCAAGAAAGAAGACTACTTAAAGAGTGACCAGTTATTTCCAAGAATTATACCTCCCAGGAAAGAGAGAGAAAGAGAGAGAGAGAGAGAGAGAGAGAATATGAATTAGGAAGAACATCTGTAGTGAAAGAAAATAAAAATGCTTCATATTTTTAAGATTTTGAGCTACTTACAGGAGATTTTCCTTGCGTCTTAGTTATGAAAATGACTATGAATGTTTGATTTTTATTCCTTACCAACATTTATTCAGAAAGGCGGGGAGAGAATGGTCAAGCTGAAGAAACACAGAACTTAATAAAAAGTTAATTCACAATTGTAATGCAACCTATTCATTGCAGGGTTTTAAAGGAATGAAATGTATATAATGTATATACATTATATGTATATAACAGTAATATCACATTTAAAGAAAGCTATTATACTCTTCCATTTTATATCAGTATACATTCTCACAAGCTCTATGAACATTTTAAAAATTAATGTAATGTACTCATGTTACGGTGTCACTAAAATCAGTCAGAGAATATTCTTCCCTACTTGCTATGGCAGATGCCATTTCCTTAGGATACATCAGAAAGGAAGGAGCTATACACATATAGCTCCTTAAAATAACAGAACAGATTATTATTCCCCACAAAATTATGCTTTTTTACTAATTATCTTCTTTGAGAGTAGTAAAAGACAATATGTAGACACATATCTTAAATACTTTTTATAATATCCTGAACTTGCAACATCATAAAATCATTAATTCTTATTGATAAAATTATTATTATACCTTTATGTGAAGCACTTGCAAGGATTTAGCAGCCACATGAGAACAATAATGATGTTCGATTTATCGTGGGCTTGCTAAGATTCGAGCATTGTGCTAAGAGCTGTAAATATGTTACCTCCTCCCCGCACTGCCCATGTTGGTATTCCCATTTTAGAGATGAAGAAATTGGCTTTTAAGGTCACTGAGCTAGATGGTACAGCCAGAATTTAAACTTTTTAGCTGTAAAGTCCATATGCTAGTTTCACTAAAATAACATGTGTGCATTAATTTGGAACATTTTAAGTATTTTTAAAATCAGTTTTAAAGGTTTATACTATGTTGTTAAATTGTTCTATTCAGAGAAAAATAGCTTCTACATGAGATGTTAGTTAAATCTCACTTATATTGCTTATACTTCCTTTTTCTTCTCTAATTGTTGATTTTTTTAATAGCCAGAAAAAGGTTCATTTCAACCTAGGGTGTTAGTGATGCAATAATCCCTGAATACTTTCATATTCTGAGTATCCTAAAATATTTTGGGTTAACAGATAGTGAGGCATATAAACACTAAACCACACCTGAAAATGTAGAATAAGAAAACTTATTCATATTGATGGTAAAATATCAAATAAGAAAACTTCAAGCCTTCAAAGGTCTTTGTTTATAGTTCAACAATATTCCTCCAGAACGCCACATTCTACCGCAATGAGGAATACATGAGGCAGAAGCAATTGACATATGGGGTGTTCGTGGAACTTCTGGTTAATGGAAGTTCCAAGATGTATAAATAAAAAATGATGTGTGAGTTGGTGAAAAAACTATAAGGCAAGTCAATTTTTTAATTAAAAAATTATGTAGCATAAACAATGCTAATGAGCCAAAAGTCCCATGAGATTAGGACTGTATCTGCTTCATTTTAACATTCCATTCCATTTTCATAAGTATATATCCACTCCTTGAAATACCTCAAGCAGAACCCTTTTCGTAAAATAGAATTTTGAAAATTCTTTGTCCCTGTTCTTAATAGCACATTTTCTACTCAAGTTGTCAGCTTGATGACATAAAAAAAAAAAAAAAAAAAGCCATAAAATCCTTAAATGTATCACCAGACAATAAATACCTGGAAGTTCTTCGTAAATTTCATCAGTTGGTTGGCTGCCTACTGGTGAACTGCTGATTGGCAGAGGGTGATCGACATCATCATACAGGTCTCCTCTTTCATACTCCTCCTCAGGTATAACATCAGATCCCATATCTACAAAACACGTTTCATGAAGTAAATTCTCAAGGAATGCAAAGAGGTTTCCAAAACCCTGTTTTCTAAATTAATGATATTAATTTAGAAAGTCATGACATTGTTATAGTCTATATCTTTAACAAAACATTTTTAAAGATTGATTGTTGCATAATATGTGAGTTTCAAAGTTGCCAATTGGTACTTATATAACAGATACTTTTATAAATCTGAAGTCAATGGTCTGTATTAATACCAGTCATGTTCCCTTGGTTACTTTCATAGAAATTCAATAAGCTTTTATAGATGGAAATTTAATCATTCAGTTATTCAGTAAAGACTGCAATAACTTATTCAATTGATTGCTCTTACCTTGTAACACAAATTTCAGCTGCTGTACCCATTCTTCAGCATCTTTGGGAGAAGCTGCTGTGAACTGATAAAAAACAAACAATAACAAGAAAAATTACCACAGCAGAAATAGAAGGTATGTCACATTCTTATCGTTTCTTTAAGACCATTAGTAATTCTTTTCATGTCTAGTACTACTTTTCTTGCAAGGATGCTTCTTATAATGTACAGTTAATTTTGACAAATTTACGTAATTGAAGCAGAGGATGATGGATTTGAAACTCTGATCAGCAGCTGGCAGCTGTGCAGGAAAAAAAGCTGCTTCTCTTCATCAATGTCAAAGACAGAACTGATGAACAAAATTTGCCCTTGACAATTAGAAGACACCATGAATTTCTTTAGACTGCTGGGTACAGTTTTCTTTAAAATGTTCTTGTCAGATTCCAACACACTACCTGACAACTTAATTAACTGGCTTTCAACTGCAATCTCAGATATTTAAAACTTATTAAACATACATTCCATATTGATGCTAGCTGATAGCTCTTGAACTGCAGAGCTGATATGTGCCTTTACCTTCTTCATTTTCTCCCACAAGCCTAAGCAATATAATATGCATTAACATTCTGATATTTTTCTTTTGATAATTTTACTCTTTCTGCTATGTAATTCTTTTAAGAAATCACACTGTTCTATTAAAATAGATATAAAATGCAACGTGAAATAACTGATAAATTATATATTCGCTTGTTCTCATTCAAGAAGATATCACTTGAACTAATCTGAATTTTTAAAAAATGTATTACCTCTTATATGAATGTTCAATGTATAAAAGCCAGTGTTCTCTTTATTATTAACATGCCAGGGAGAGCTGTTTTAACAAAATGTTAATGCCTTTATAAATGAAATCAGAACATTTTATCAACTTAATTTCAAAACAACATAAAAACTCTAACCTGATAGACACGTTTATCAGGAGCAGAGACTTCAAAACAGCAATCTTTCTTTCCATCCTTCCTAAGGGTGTTATTCATTCTGACACTGTAGCCATCTATTGCGAATTCACCTTTCTGCTGTTTGTCTGTTGAAGATAAAATGAAAGTAGGAATTTCATTTACTACAGCGAGTATAAATGCCCAATCGATTATCTGTTAGGCATTCTTTGTCAGTTCTTGGAAAGAGTAGTTTTTGGTCTTATCGCTTTCATAGTATAATGTTTAAATAATGTTTCTTGATGTAACTTTTAATTCTAAAATTATAGAAGTATTTGGGATGACTGGAATCAAAAAAGACATCTTAGGGAACTGGAGGAAGAGGTCTGCAGATAGTGGTCTTAATTCAGAAAGATGTACAGAAATAAGATACTTTCATGGAGGAAAAATTCAAGAACTGGAACTCAGGAGTTGCTAGATAGACAATCCCACTACAAATCTGTGGCTCTTTCAGACTTAGTAAGCCTGTAGGAAAACCTATCTAGTTGAAATCTCACTGGGCTTTCTGTACCACCCTCTCTTCTCATCGGCACCCTCCGAAAACCCGCCACCTCCAAAGCCTCTAAAACACTTTCCTTTTTTAAAAAAAAAATCCTAAATTGTTATAAATCGACTCTAAATTTAAAAAGCAGAGCAGAACAAACCAAAATTATTAAAAGATGTGGAGGGAAAGCAAAGTATCTGGATAAAGAGGAGTGGTAAAGCAAGCACAGAAACATCAGCTACCAAAACCAAATAAAAAAAAAAGTAGGTTTCTTAACTGGCCAGTGAACAGTTAAACTAGTAAAACCCATTCGAATCCCATATGATGAAGTGTCAAAAGAAAAGGTGATTTGAGCTTTGGTCAGATATTGTTTTAAAGACAAAGTAGGAATACAACAAAGGATGTGATACTCTGAAACTAAAAATGAAATTAGCCTTCCTACTTCACCCACTTACACTATACGTTTATTTCCTAGAGTAACACAATATTAAAATCATAAGGCCAACTGCCTTTTTTTACTGAGCTCGGGATAGATACAAAAATGCTTCCATGTTAAAGAGTAAAGTGCCTTCTCACCCCAATGCATGAAATAATATTTATCTCCCTTTCTTAAATATACTAATGTAATGCTTGAAGTAACATACATTTTGAAAAGGTCGCCAAGATCACATTTTGTTCAAAACATCAGATGAGAAAAAAATCTGACTTAGCAATTTCTGGCTTAAATCTGGACATTCTAATCATATTTAGTCATAACTGACATCTCTTTGGATGATTAAATAAACAATTCAAATTTTAAAAATTTGAAGTTTGCTTTGTGGAAAAAGTCTACAATGAATTCTATGAGGTTCAGAAAAACTATGAAAATTAGACCAGCATTTCCCATGATCGAGTAAGTGTGGGAAATGCTGAATTAAATAAAGTTAAACAAGTTTTGTTAGTGCAGGCATTCCAGAGGCCCTTAATACATTTATATATTGATTGAATTTCTATGAGAAAGATACAGTATACAGTATTTCCCAAAATTATGTGTTCATGAAACTCTTTTTCACAGAACATTTTATGTAACTGGTACTCCTGGGACACATTTTGCCAAATATCTAACTAGAAAAATAAAATTGAAGAAAAAGTAATAAAATGGTGAAGCACAGTTGGTTCTTCTAAAATTCTCAAAGAAAACCAAGTCATTCATTCACTCATTCAACAAATTTATACTGAATCCTAACCAAAGGAACATTATAGGTATGCTGAAACAAAAGCTAGTAATACATTACCAGACCTTTCCCACCTTCTCACTGAAACACACACACACACACACACACACACACACACACACACTACAAACTGTTAAGTGCTCCAGAAACATTAGTCAGTGATCCACTAGACTGCAAAAACGATTTAATTTCACTACAAGATATGGAAGTAGTCAGAAGCAAAATATCAAGATATGGAAGTAGTCAGAAGCAAAATATCGAAACCCTACTGGACAATTTTAAGAGATTTCCTTAAACTCCCCAGAAAAACAGGATTTGAAGGACCAGATGGAGGAAGTAGCTCTCTTGCTGTAGAAAGGCTCAGTTGCTCCACTCACGTGGTTCATCTGATCTATAGGCCATGCTTTCGACCTCTACTCTGGGTCTAAAATGCTTGGCCATGTAACATGAGCAGGGATGAAAAATGCATAGATTTACATTGGAGATGTAAAATCAGTACCACAAAGACTGCGTTTGGAAGAGCTGCAGGGAGCAGAGTACCTTCCTGTGCTACATTATTTAGGGAAAGACAACCAGGCAGCCAAGTTAGGTGGTCTGTCTTTAGAATAGCAGATCCACTTTAGACAGAATTTCCAGATATATGCTGTGGGGCTATCAACCAGATCTTCTAGAGTCCAAGAGGAGGATGTGAGCGGCCTCTAGTCAGATGAACCAGAGATAAGCCACTAGTCCAATCTAGAGGTAAGCATCCCAGATTACAGAGACAAGAATAGTACATCCTTAGCCAAGGGTAAGTAAAAGAGCAAGCAAATGAACACAGGTGCCGTAAAAATATTATGTAATACAAAAACATAACATTGCACTCAAGATGCAGAAAGCAGGAGCAAAGTACAAGAAACAGAAATAAATGTTAGATAATTGTTTTGCATCTTTTATAAAGTAAATAAAAAGATCTAAAAGAGATAAAAGAAAACAATGCAATATAAAAAAAGAGAAATGGCTGAGACAGGTAGACATTGGAATGGAGGTGCTAAAATAATGAAAAAATACTGTATAAGGAATGGAAAATATAGCAGCAAAACAAACAATGTATTAATGTGCTAAAAAAGTTAAAGATTTTGAACATTGTTAAAAAATCAGATCAGATATACTTTAAAAATGCCCTCAGTAAGTAGAAAAAAAAAAAATAAGGGTGAAGAGGAACAAAAGGAATATGATGTAGATGGAAGACTGACAAAAATACCAAAAAAAAAGCATGGGTGTTCTGGAAAAAGAATTAAAAAGGAACAAATAAAACAGTACCAATATCAAAGATACAGCAGAAGAAAAACTCACTCCACCAAAGCAAGACCTAAATCTACAAAACAAAAAGTGTTAACCAAGTAAAAATAATAAAAAGAAACTAATACCACCACAAAAAAAAAATTCAGCTGATTGTTGAGTATTCAAGGATAACATGTAAACATCCAAGTTAGGGTTGGATTATGACACCAGAAAGGTTGAAGAAATAGGAAGGAAATTCATAATCCCTTCTCAATAGCTTTGGCAAATCCGTAACCATAAAGTAGCCATATTTCCAATTAGCCAATGCAAGATAGGACACTCAAGACACGAAATGGGCAGAATATGGCTATGATTCTCTGCTCTTCTCCCTTCACATCAGCGTCTCTTCTAGACAGAGAAAAAGGAGACAATCTTAGCGTTAATAATTTACATACAGGTTAGTTCTGCAGTGCATTCTGAGATAGTTTCAAGGACACTTCTTGACTTGAGACAGATTTTTTAAAAACAATAAAATGAGAAACCAAATGAGAAACAAGGTCATATAAGTTCATTTACCCAGAACTGTGAACAACTAATAAAATATTTTATCTAAGTGAACTTCTGAAATGCAGAATCTTATTTAAGTGTCAAAACTCTAAAATGGTAGTAATTATAATGAAAATCTTTCTGACATATGTACTTCCCTGACTTCTTAAACAATTCTTTTAAACATAATTTAACATTTTCTTGATGATCTAGTATGAATCTGAGTATTAGTTTTTATAACAGATTGATGCCCTCGGGATTTTTGAGGTGCCTGTCCCTCTACTAAATTTTTCTCAGCTTCTATTTCATGTTTTCACCTTGCTTATATCATGCTATTCAAATTTAATGTCTATAGAACGGAAGGCTGCCAGGAGAAACTAGATAATGAAATCTATTAAATCAGTAACTGAATTTATACAATTCTAATTCAGTAGGTTCAAGGTAAAAAGCAGTTGGCTCTGATCTCTTACAAAACAAAACACATAAGGTTAATGATAGCTATTTCCTTCTATTTTTTCACTGGCTTTTAGGTTTACAGCTGTGTTCTGGGTATTTTAAGTGCCAAAAAAGACAACTCACATTTACTGAGCTCCTTCTATATGTCAGGAATTTAATGTAGCATAGCTCATAAATACCTTGTAATAATTCTAAGAGAGAGAAGGTATTTATTACATCCCCAGCATTGATGGAAAACAAATCTAAAAATAACCCACGTGCTCATGGTCACACAACCAGTAAGTGGTAAAAGCCAGGACCCTAACGTAAGTCTGATTCCAAAGCCTTGCCTATTCAACCATTTCCTAGAAAAGTGTTTCTCAAGGTATATTTCAAGAAATGCCTATGATAGAATCATCTTGGATGCATGTTAAAAATTCAGAAATGGCCACCACTCTGCACTTGCTGTGCAGGATCTCTGGGGGTGAGTCCAGGAACCGAATTTTTAGCAAGCATCCCAGGTGATTCTGATACACATTTAATGTAGGGAAAACCACTGTTATAGAGCATGTAATTTATGAAGTCTCGGTAGAGAAAATAAACATTATTTTGCATTTCCTCTGGCAATGTGGGTCCACCTTCCTCAGCTTGCTTTACGAGCTCCTCCGTGTTTGCCCATCTCTTGCACAGCCACGAGGGCTTATGCCCTAAATCCTGGCCTTTTCCTAATTACAGTTTTCACTGGGCAACCTCAGCCAATTCCAAGGATTAGATTCCTATTGATATGCTTGTGACTCATAAGTCTCTATTTTCTTCAGAATCGTACATCTAAATCTTCATCTGCTCACTATACACATCTTGTCTTATGAATGTTCTATAGGTACAATGAATACAACACGAGCACAATGGAGATCATCTCATCCCCACTCCCAACACTTGTGATCTTTCTTCTTATGTCAGTAAATGGCACCTCCATTAACTGAGAAAACTGAGCATCATTTTTTATTCCTCGCTTTCCTTCATCAACTGTCCCCATTATCTGTTCTCTCCCTCAACCTACCAAAATTCAGTCCGTCCTATTTTTCTTGCAAATATGCTTACTCTTTCTCTTTTTTACTGGCTCTCAGAAATATGCATTAAAAACCATCACTTGAAGTACAGTATGAATAGCAACTAAATAATTCCAAGTCATTTAGTATCCCTACAACCTGTGGGCATTTGCTATTTGAAGACCCCCAGCATCCAAGTATCTTCTCTATTTTCATCCTGAGACTGTCGGGGGACATAGTCAGAATCCCACCACATATGGTGGAGGGAGGAAGACTTTCAGTGCTCGGGATCAGCCAAGCAGATGCTCCTGCCTGGGACCTACATCTGAACTGAGCAACAAAAGAAGCAGAGAAGAGCTCAGAATCCATTTCCGGGCCAAAGGCAGTCACCACCAGTGCCAGTTCAGAGCGGCAACAGCAGGAGTCCTGGCCTGGCAGGACCAGCACTCTGTCCCAGTTAGACTCTCCCTGGGGGCAGCACTGGGCTGAAGTTCTATCCACCTTGCCTCCCTTAGTCCTTGCCTGCTTTCTGAGCCTGGGCATTGAGCATTCCCATCAATTCTATCTGAAAAACAACATTCTGCAGATTTCCTTTTTCTGTGTAGTTAAACCTAGCTGAATATACCAAGATTGATAACTTGGTACAAATGGCTAGCAAACTAGAAAGATATGCAGTGTGTTCAGAAATTTTTTATACTATCTACTTCTTATATTTAAGAAGGCCTTTCCCCCTGTGAAGAACTCATGTTATTTCTGGAAGTATTAATGCTCATCAGTGGGAAAGTAGAAAATATGGCCCTTAATACTAAACTCTTCCAATAAACTTTATCAAACTGATCAGTGAGCTGTTCTAAGCCCTCAGCTAAAGATATATGAACATTTTCCTTGTTGATACAGCTCACAGAAATACAGCTGCCAATGCTAATTTGGAAATCTACCTCTGGTGTTTTGAGTTATACTGTGAGGAAATAGCAAATTATTACTATTTTAAGTGAAAAATACAATGTGCTCTATATATTTGTTACCTAAGGGCCCCAAATGGCTCTGAATAATAAACACAGGCAATATTTATGAGTCAAAAGGGAAGCACGTTAGTTAGAATTAAAAGTTTGGTTCATATGGTCTGGTGGCAGGAAATTTTGGGTATTTCTAAAACCTTTTTTTTTTTTTTAATTTAAAATAAAAGCACATTGCAAGCAAAAAAAATCAAGTGGTTTTTGTATACAGCCAGACATTTTCAAGGTATAAACATGATTAAAAAACAAGGTAATCTGAGGGAGCTGTGAAGAGAGAATAAATTACAGGCATATCTGTAGACTGGGAATTTAAAACCGTTTCCACTTTTTTGGCTACACATACCATATTCCTCTACAACTAAAATTCAGATAATAATTGTGATATGGTCTATTAGACTATCGTAAAATAAACATTACACAGAGAATATCTTCATATCCTCTATGCACTACCCTCTTAGAGCCTCCTTTGTAATTAGGGAATAAAGGACACTGCTACGACCCAGGCAACGTGAGAACAGCTGAAAACGCCGCAGGTGACCTGCAGCTCTCTCATGCACTCAGGATGGTAAACAACCTCTGAACTCCCGGTTACTCTCAGCTTCAGAACACATCTTGCCTTTTGTCTCACCGTCTCTTGACAGCTGTCAACGTGATCTCTTCAACTTCCAATCGAACTTTGTCATGCCATCTACTTACCTTCAATGCTTGGAAACATTAAGTGTCACTTAGCCAGGAAAGGCCAAACTCCTGACGTGTAACAACTTGACCTCACCCATTCCTTGCTCATAGTCCTCATTTACCTACTGCCCCAGTGAGCCGGCTTCTACATATCATACTGTTTTACGGGTCCTCTTTGCTCCCTCCTCTGAACCAATGTATCATCCTGCTTTGTATTAATAACATCTGACACATAGATGTTCAAATAAAATCTACCGGTACAGATGTTGCTCGCTCTATCAATCTACACACAGGCAGATACAACATCATCTATATCTTTACATCCATATACATAAATAGAGCAGTGCACAATTTGATTTAAAATATATCTACCTTCAATCACTATATATCTTCAATCTATATACAGATTCAGATATTTTATATTTAGATCAAACCGTGTCCTATTTTACTGCAGACCAACATGATTCATCATCATCAGACCTTTCATAAGACAGTTTATACTTGAATATTTCTTCATGTTGACAAATTCTACTAAATATCAGAATTTCATTTTAACTTCTCTATATTGTTACAAGGTCTCTTAACTACAAACGCAGAAACTAAAGGTCTTTTATTTAACATTTATTGTGATAAACTTTTAAGGTTAATGTTTGCATATCAAAGGCCCAAAATCCTATAAAATTACAATAATTCTAATAAAAAGTAGAATTATTCCTATTTCTTAAGGAATAACAAAGGTATTATCCTTCTTTATAAAAGCAAAATAATATAAATTCTTAAAATATCAGCGTTCACTTATATATTTTATAGATACTCCTGATATAATTATAAAATGCTGATGCTTTGACTCAAGAATTTGCCTTTATCAAATGAATCAGGAAAAATGCTAAGCTTTTATGGCTGTTGCGAAAGTTATTGTTATAATACAGAAGAACTTCCAATTGTACAAACAGTGTCACTTTAACGGTATTTTTAAAATACTAAAATAAAACTATGATGTTTTCAACATCAAAAGACACATTATAATTTTCATCCAAACTGAATGGATATGTCCGATTTTTCTTATCAGTGGTGAAGTTGTGGGGAAAGTGAGAGAGCAGAAAGGTCAAGTTCAATAACAAATTTTATTTCCCTGCCCACCTGAAAATTTTGTTATTTTAAATGATCTATATTAAGTCTTTTACATCTGACTTTTACAATATATTGAAAAGATATTACAATGAAAAAGTTTCAACCACCTGACGTAATCACTTTTGACTTGATAGGACAAGGCTACTTGCTGCTGCCACATCCTGGATGGTGCTAGGGTTTCCTTTAACTGAGGAGTCGGGAGAGGGGCAGCAAACCCCTTCCGTGGAAAGAAAAGAGATACTACAAACTAAACGCTCCCCCAAAAGTGGGAAGAGATAAGAAAATTCATAATGCTGATTCAAGATTACATGGAAGTTAAACAGAAAAAGGATAAAAGCAAAACAAAACATGAGTTTGGAACAGATTCCTAAATGGGCCTTCGCTCACGGACACATTGGAGGGGCTGACAACAAGCACGCTGTGGAGAAACGCCTGGCATTGGAGCCAGAGAGGTCTGCGCTGATCCTGTCTCTTTTCAGCAGCCACATGATGACCTCTCTTGGCTAGACTAGCTCACTGTCCTCCAATAGGATCCTGTTGGCTCAGTCTCTGTCCATTTCAGTCCATCTTTCACAATTACTTCCTAGAAACTAACTCTGGTCACAGAGCCCTATGCTTAATCGGATCCTAAACCACCCCTTTAGCCTTCTGTGACTCCTCCTCTCACTCACTCTATGCTCTGCCTTGATTCCAACCTTGATCTCATCCAAGGCCTTTCATAACTCAGAATCTCTGCTATTCCCTTGCCTGGAATGCCCTTTACCCTTCTTCACCTGACAAACTCCAGCTCACACCCAATGAAGGGTCTTCTCCACTAGGACCCTAGGGCTAACTCCCCTAGGCAGTTAGCCATCCCTCCTTTGTGATCGGAAGATATTTTATGTAAACCACTTATTATTTCTGGTTGAAATGATCAGCCAGCCCCCACCTCTAATTAATGATTCCCTTTCTATCTGTCACAAACTGTGAGTACCTCTAAGGCAAAATTATCTTTGCAACCCTTGTGGCTAGTATCCAACAAGTATCTAGAATATATTTAGCAAATAAAAAATAAACAAATAAATAAATAAATGAGCAAATAAATGACTATCTTGATGGCAGCCTGAGTACCTACGATCAAAGAATTTTGATGAATGAGATTTGATCAAAGGAAGAAGGAAATGAAAGGATGGATGTAATTTCATGAAGTGATAAAATATGTACTCTCTCAATATATATATTTATTACTTAAGGGACCCAAATGGCCATGAATAATAAATACAGGTAATATTTATGGGCACAAAGGTAAGTGCATTATTTACTCTAGAGGCTGGAACTACTCTTTCTAAGCCATTACTATCTTGATGGGTCAAAATTGTTTTTGGCACACATGGTGTGTTAGAAAATATGAACTATGCAGCTGTCGAACAGTAACAAAGTATAGTTTAACCCAGTAAGTGGTATCACTCCTTCTATGCCTCTATAATCCATCCATCTAAATCCTATTTAGTTAGAGGACTGTAGTTCTCATATATCTCAATAGCGATTTCCAAAGTTTAGGTAAATAGTTCACACATACAGTAAACAAGACTGTACAAATCATCTATACAAATTAAAAAAAAATATTTTATGTGACAAGTACTTTTTCTTGGAAAGAAAAAGATATAAAGAAAGAAAATTAGAATCATGCCAAAGAGGCAATTAAAACTGACTCAAGAGAGATTTCCCCACACACACAAGTCCCTAAAAGGAGAACTGGCCAAGAATTCCAAAAGAAGCAGCCACAGAGGAAAGAACCACCAGAAGCAGATCTAAAAATCTCCATGGAAACAGATAGATAAGAGTTTAAGAAAATATAAACCAGATCTTCAAATATCTACATAAAAAAAAGAATGCTACAATAGTAATAATTAAGAAGCAGTGGCGGTAGAGGGGTGAAATGGATCACAAAGTAGTTAAAATACAAATTACAAAGAATATTATTACCAAAAGGTCTCATCATATAAGACTAGAAATTAAAGATTAACTAATACCTCCCCAAAGCCCCTAAAATTTTTATTTACTGAATATTAGCTTTTGAAATAAATATAAACACACCTTAGGTTTGGGGAAAACTCTCGTTTATCTTTGACCTAACGGTTGGTATATACCAGTTATGACAGAGAGTGGATGCAATATATTAGCGTTCATGGATTCTTAGAGAAATCAGAAGCAAAAAGCCTAACTACATCAAAGTCACAAAGATTTGGTCTTATGAACTAGAGGATATTTCTTTGTAGAAAATTAAGGTTTTGTCCTCAACTTACAATGCTGTACAAAATTATATTTCTATCATATTACTGCATATTTATGATCTATGATGATCATAACTGAACTTGGACTCTAAATTTTGTCAAAATCACCTACTTACCCTTAGCAGAAGAATGAAGGCTGCCCGTTGATAGTTGTTTATAGTTTACACTTCACTAATGCCATTATTACATTTGAACATATTGCAAATTAGTGACAGAATGCAAACTACCCACTAAATTAATTCTTAATTTATTAATCCCATTAGCCAAAAGGTGATATCAACTTCTGGTATCATGCATGTATTTCAAATTTATCTGAAATACACACATAATATCTGCTCGGTTTTATAATATGAGGAAAAAAACAAAATTTTTGAATAATGTCAAATGAATTATAAATTTACAAACAACACTGATAAGTAACAACGCTGATAAGAATTCCATAGGAAAGCTTATAGTCAGTGATACTGGACTTTTATGCCTTTTTTTCTCCTTACATGTCCTTTCTGGAAATGAATGTTAGCCATTTTTCTATGGCCCTTACTTATAAATGTTTAACTTCTGACCTGATTTTCCTTGAAAAAAGCAAAACTAAAAAAGCTTATATTTTTTTAAGTTTCAATATTTTATGTCTTTATTTGTTCAAACAATGACCTTAAATTATGTAAACTATGACTTAGCAAATGAAGTTACAAAACATAACTTCTTATTTCTAAATTAATATAGTGGCAATAGTGGTTAAGAGTATGGACTCTAACCATTATACCTAGATTCAAATCCCACATCTGCTATTTACCAGCTCTGTGACCTCAAACAAGTTACTTTACCTCTCTGTTATCAGCTTTCCAAACAATAAAATAAATAGGGCTAATAACATACCTATCACACAGAGTTATAAAACAGTTAACATAGCTATAGTGCTTAGACAGGTAAGGTGTTTAGAACATAACCTCTGGGTAAGTGCTTGCTGTTACTTAAATATGTAAAAGAAGCCAGAAAATGTGCTGCACATATTTCATTTTATCTAAATTTTTCTTTTAAAATATTTGAAGAAAAAAAAATCTTTTCCTCCCTTCAAAACTCTCACAATCTTAATGGTCTGAACTTTTCCAGAGATTCCACAGCTATCGCCTAGATGATAACCATTTCCTAAGGTGAAAGGCCACGTAGGTGAAAGTTATTTTACTCACATTCTTAATTCAGTAAAACACAATTGGGAATTTGGAGCATTTGTCAAATGATGAAATAGAATTATAAAGTAGTCTTAGACTATAATTATTTAAATTCTCAGTTATTCTTTCTCTATCTGTCTTCAGTTTACACTGTACCAAAAAGGGAGGAGAGTTAACATGCCCCCCCCCAACCCTCAGCAATAGAAGCTGATATAACCGAACGCCAGTACTACCTTTATCGCTTCCATAGTAGTAGAACACTGTTTTACTGAGAGCACACCACCGTTTCTGCCATTCAAATCCCAGAAAGCTGTGATCTACAATAAAAGTGGGTTGCGGGGAGAGTAAAAGCAACAGTTTAGATATATCACACATCACATATGTAAACACAATGCCCTTTCCTTATTGTAAAAGAGAAAGTTAGTTATATGACTTGAAAGATTCCTTTTTCAGCTCTAAAATTTTAGGACTAATTAATTTATATCTGCTTTTCCAAGAGACAAACAAAAAGCAAAGCTAAAAGGAATAAAGTGAAGCAGAGAGAAGCTGCTACATTTATGGGATCAACTGTGTAGCTCACAAACTTTCCCAACAGGACGGATGAAAAGGCCTTTACTATGCAGTCCTGAGATAACTGATTCATCTGGGCCCCATCTTCTCATGTTATAAAAGGGAGCGGGGAGGAGTTGACCTAGATTATTTCCATTATCTCTTTGAGCTTTTAAACTCAGCTGAGAAAACCAAGAAAAGCAAATGGAATATAAATAGAAAGGCCCAAAATGACTACCTGAGAGATAAGCTGAATGGTAATGAAGAGACTTTCTGCTTTTTGTTTCTCATATCATAATACCACCTCTATATTAATTTCCATTATATATTGGTGTTGAAAGAGTGAGACCATATGGTCAGCTCTCAATTACCATAGTCAGTGGAGAGGAACACTGAATGCATAATAGAAAATGGCAGATGACGTGCCGGACCCGACCTGCACCGTGGCAGACACGGTGTGCGCCAGGTCAGGTGCAGGATAACCTGCCGCTCAGCCAGGCGGGAAGGGGTGAGACATCTCATCCTGGAGGACACAGTCACGGCCCACAGCCTTCCTCTAAGACGCAGGAAATAGTTCCCAAATCGTTTACAGATATCCAGTGTTGACAACTAAAAACCCGACCAAATGTTTTTTTGTTTGTTTTGTTTTGTTTTTTTAAGTTATTTAGAGCTAAAAGCTGTTTTTTGTGGTTTGGATACTGTCATCCAGATTTTCTTAACCTTAAAACTCTTCGATCACCTAAAGAGAACACTGGTTCCACGTGCATATTGTAAGCATATTTTATCTAAAATTAAAACCGTGTTTAGATTTCGTATTAGAATCTTGCAGTTTACCTTTTCTACGTTTTTCAAGATAGCCAGCCTTTAAAACAAAAGGAAGGTCCTGTGCTGCAATGGGAGGGAACTGGTTTCCTGTAGGAAGCAGAGGGGGGAAAAACAGTCAGTAATCCATTTCAGAAAAACCAAGTACCAGATCTCATTAGATTTCACATATTTTGAATTACCCTACCTAATTAAATCTAAGTTCATAAGCTTTGTTTTCGATCCATTCCATAGACTAGTCCCTCTCCTTCTGTAAACCACAAGAGCAAAAAAAAAAAAAAAAAAAGTTCTATACTCCTTTCTTAATATATTATGCTCCCAAAAATACAGTATAGTATCTAACTGAATGATCCCTAAAGGACAATACTTTTGAATCTAAAGTATAGGGAAAGGACTAGGAAACTATTATAAATAAGTGAAATAAATCCCTGAAATAGTAGTTAGGAATTTCAAACAAATCATATAAGCGTCTTTACACTCATGTTGGATTAACTCTTCAAGAATTTTGTTGCGTGTGGACTCTTACCTGTATGTCCCTATTCCTATCAAGTAAAGCATAAAATGATTTTTCCTCAAAAACAAAATTTTCCCCAAAACAAACACTAAAATTTGCTTCTCTTTATTTGCAAACTATTCTCTTTCTGCTTGTACTCACAGAGGCATTTCATTTTCTAAACATTTTCTTGCTATTTGCTATCTAGGAGTTGTTTAATATACATGTAATTTTTAAAAATAAAAAAGTTTATTAATAGGTACTTGGATGTTAGATTTTAAGTTCTTAGAACCATTTTATTTGTATAGCACCATAAACATGTAAACACAATATTTTTGATGGTAGAAACTAAAAATTTATAACACCATATAAAAAGTAGTAATTTCTCTTTAAAAAATATGAATTCATACATCAGTTAGACCTCATACCACCACCAATGATCAGTAGCATGTCACAATTTAAGATTCATGCTGATCCGAAGAGTTAAGACTATACAAATGTAGGTATCAAGACACATGAAGAAAAGGAAGGCAAGGTTAATATAAACCTACTTGGCAGGAAACAAAAAAGAACTGCCAAACATTTGCCAAACACCATAATTACATTATCTCACCATGAGAAACTATGCAACACGGCTAATTACACATCTTTCTAACAATTTCACAATTACATTATCAGCTTTGTTTCACTATCAAAATTCACACCCTTGTCCCAAAAACAAGTTTAGCACCCAACCTTAATCCTTTGGCACACAGTAGGCATTCAGTAAGTGTTAGCTTTAATTAATTACTATAATTAAATACTATTATATTTTAGAATAATTTTAATTATTAATTCAAATGAATGAATGCCAATGTAGATGTATAACTATTTAATGTCGCCTAGAGAATTTTAATCATAAAGATGAAAAAAAGCATGATTTGTTAATTGCACAAATTAAGCGTTAATAGTTATTTTAGAAGCAAAGATTTCTTTTTTGTTGATGGAGATATTATATCCCAAATAAAAAAGAGAAAAAATTAAGGTATACTCTAGGGCAGGGGTCCCCAACTTCCGGGCCAGGGACTGGTACCACCAGTCCATGGTCTGTTAAGAACTGGGCCACACAGCAGGAGATGAGCAGCAAGCAAGAGAGCGAAGCTTCATCTATATTTGCAGCCACTCCCAGCACTAACATCACCGCCTCAGCTCTGCCTCAGATCATTAGGCTTTAGATTCTAATAAGAACATAGGTCCCTGGTGCCAAAAAGGTTGGGGACTGTTGTTCTAGGGCATCTTAATCCTCCTGCAGACGATTACTACACGAGCTTGTTTAAGTGCCACAAGTTTTTGGTACCCTGAGGAAATAAAGATATACTGACAAAGACTCTTCTTTTCACAATATGAGCTGTACTGCTTATATAATAGTCCTATTTTTCTAAAGCAGCTCAAAATACTAGACATTAAAACCAACACCCTACGAGAGCAGGCAAGGAATGGGTCTTCTTCCAACTTGCAATTTGGGAATCTGAAACATGCAAAATGGCAACAAGGTCACAGTGAATGCAAATAAACAATTATCAGTTGCCTACAATAGCAACTCAGTGGAAAAAAGGCAGCAGTGGAATCCAAATTTTCTTAGAGTTAGGCTGGTATTTTATTCATAAGACCACTATTTTTAAAGGATTACTCAAGAGTTCTAGAATGTGTCTTGAAACATTTGCCTTAAAAACAAACCGTGTATATAGTGGACGTAGTCCACCAGCAAGCTAAAGGAATAGATTTAGAATCTGAAAAATGGAGAAGGGTTCCAAAGTATGAAAACAAAAAACAAATTATCTAAAAACTAAGGTATTACCGAACCTTGGCAATTTCATTAAACTATTGTTTTAACCTTTTCCCTTTAACTTAGAATTAAAAACACTGGAATATATAAATACTTGTAATGCATTTAGGAAATAAGTTTTATCATTAAAAAAAGTTTTAACTATTAAAAACTATTTAAAATAAAAAATAATTATTTGAATTTCAGAGAAAAATATGAACTTCCTTTGGTAGGAAGAATCATTTTCAGATGTTAGGTAGGTTGGATATAAAACTAGTCTCAGTATCAATAAGGTAAACAGTCGCATTCCTGTATGTAGAATAGGAAAAGGTGGAAAAATAGAGTTGAAAAAAAAGAGAAATCCAATCATCCTGTCTTTTTTGTACCTCTTTTCTCAAAATAATCTAAACAAACGAACTTTAATTCACAATTTTGTTCAGCAGGGTTGCATCACGGTGTCTTGATGCACTATTTCTGAGCCTTCTTCAACAGCACTAATATGTCTCCTAATCTACATGCACACACGTGTGCACACACACACATGCACGCACACACACGTGCACACACACTCTATCCCAGTCTCACACTTCTTGAAATGTATTTATCTTTCTAACACATATAGTGAGGCATCAGTTCCAAAGAGCAACTTAAAATTTTTTTTTTTTTATCTATAGAGGTTCTAACTACTAAGTACTGGACTTACTTTTTATTCATTTTCCTTTTTTCTATATATTTGGCTCTTCTTGTGGGGTTATGAATAGGTGTCAAGGGATATAAGTGATTCACAGACTTTTTCAAAAGAGACACCTGTTTTTCCCCATCTTTTTTATTTTTTGATATGCAACTTTGACGACCAATTTAAATATTAACATTTCTAAGGACTCTAAAGCCTCATTTTTCCTATGTTGTCATTAATATATTATTAAATATTATGAGCTTCACTGCATTAATATATTCATGGTTTTACAGTTGTTCAATCTAGACTTTGTACAGAATTCCTGTTAGGTTACTGAGTCTCACCTGTTACTAGCTTTTATGTACTCTTTTTTTACTGGCTTTTCCTTTTATTACTTGGTATTTACATAGTTTTCTATATAAAAGCTGAAGTTTCAATTAGTATAATTTTGCCATCTACACAACTGAAGATTATCTTTCCCTAATGTTAGAAAAGAAAGGAGATATATAAAAAAGATTGTTTCTATTCATAAGAATTTTCACTCTGAGCCAGGATCTTGGTCTAGTCAAAAATTCTGTCACCACATAATGTGGCTGTTTTCCATGAACTACAAAAAGTTAAGGGTAAGCCTCTCAACAATATCTTTTTTCCCTCTCAATTCATATGAATAAAACATCCATAAGTTTATCTAGATCTTTTAAAATTCTTCATTTTCACCTGATAGTTGTGCTACTGAGTTCCATAAATTGGCCACCTCTGGAGGGAGATAGTGCTTCCTTTTATCTCTTATAAACTTAAATGCAATAAACTTTATTAAATGACTGTTCATTACAGCATTCCTGAATTTGAGAAATAAACCACTCCTTTTTGTTACAGTATCCACTCATTTAATGATTGCTTTATATTTAAAACACAGATAAGGCTTCAATTTCCCAAGAATATTAACCATTTTAGTTTCTTATTTCATGCTAGCAATAGCCTCTTCTAACTCCTTCTATCATCTCAGTGCTCATTTTGTTTCTAGGTTAACTTCTCAGTTTGAGTTCTGTTTTCCTAAGATGTGGTCATCAGAACTAAAGTTTATTTTTAAATGTCCCTATTTCGTGCATTATAATTTTGCATAAAAATAGAAAAATGTTCTCTGTTTCCTATATCTTTCC
The DNA here is from genome assembly GCA_004027375.1 of Macroglossus sobrinus. Lineage (NCBI taxonomy): Eukaryota > Metazoa > Chordata > Mammalia > Chiroptera > Pteropodidae > Macroglossus > Macroglossus sobrinus. The sequence goes on from PVKZ01000942.1 coordinate 88,745, forward strand.
AGATGCTGTCCAGGATCCTGCAGACATTTCTGGCTGAAGGGAACATTGGAAATTTAGCTTTAGGAAACAGAGTTTAAATGACCTTCGGTTTCCAGAGCTATTACTGGCTCAGAACTCATTTCATAAGCGAAATTTAATTACACTTTACTTCACATTTGCACCCACAAACTTAGATGCCATCTTCCCTGTTTCTAGAGAATAGATACAAATAATAGATACAAAAACGGAGTTGCTGACATTTTTTTCTCATTATTCTAAAAGGTTTTACATGCAAAAATTCACCAGTATATCTGCAAAACAAAACATAAAGACTATGTCCTAACAAGAGAGAGAAACCTAAACTTAACTTGAATATAAATATTAAATGAAATGGTTTCATAATATAGCAGAGACCTAGAAGCTTAGTTTTACATTAGTACTGACTTCAAGATGCGTGATATAGGTTAAAGAGGTCTGTAATGAATCCCCAGTTTCTACAAATTCGTGACCTTCAGCAGGTCACTATACCTCTTTGGGTATCAGCTTCTTCATCCAAATCATAAAAAAATTAGATTAGGTCAACTCTAAGGCCCTCCCAACTCTAGGATTCCTTTAAATATAAACACACTAATATTTTTTCTCATATTTTCAGTAACAGATGGCCAAGATGCACTCAATATTTACTCAATATTTACAACATTTTTTTTAGAATAACTGATAATTTCCTTTAGATCTTTAATTTTATAAGGAATAACTTAATGTACTATAAAAGTGTGATACCTCATGGTATTAAGAAGTGGTCATCAGAATTGAAGTTTATTTTTACGTATCAATATTTCATGCATTATAATTTTGCATAAAAATAGAAAAACTGTATGGTTCCCAATGTACCCTTAAAATTAACATTCTAAAACAATTTTAGAACTGTTTATGTCATTTCAAAGGTTTGATTTCTAGCTAGATTCTTGGCTTGAAATATCTATAAAAAAACAAATATATAAATTAAACATTTTCATATTCTAATAATTCTCCCCTCTACACAGAATATTTTGAATTTCAAGTCCTTTTATCAGTTTTTAAGTGGCATAAAGAAAATTATTACGTATTTAATAAACATACAAAATAATAACCTTTAAAAAAATAACCAGTACAGAAAGCAAAAGATTACTAATTATGTTACATTAGTATAGTCATTGAACAGAGTTTATTTTCTCACTTACTATCTTTACTGTCATCAGAAAAATTAACCAATGAAGATACCTATTAATTCTGATGATCTCTAAGACTATCATGCTGTTTCCTTTGAAAGAAAAAAGAGGCTTATACCATGCTTAGACATAGAGATGGGCAACCTCTAATTACTAGAACCATAGAATTCCCAGGGTGGTTAAGCCTTGGGGACAAGGCCTTAAAGACTGATACAGTGGCCCATGTGATGACACTGACGTAAAAGCAAAGGCTACAGCTGGCAGGTTTGCCATCTGTTAGTCTCCCTGACTCCACCCCTATAAAGTGGCAAGACATTCTGTAAGCTACCAAGCAAAAACTGAATAATCATTAAGACAACTCAAGTTTGCTTTTATTAACTCTACTTCTTGAAATGGAAATTCCAATAACCTCTTGGGAGTTCCAATATGTCTTTAAAAGGTTTCTCTGAAACCAAAGAAGACAATAGCTGTTAATATTATAACTATATACATGCAGGAATTACTTCAGGTAAAGATATGTTAAGGATCTGTTCACAGTCCAATCAAAAGCACTATTTTATATCAAAAAATATATAATACATATAATTGTGGCTGTTACTAATTTTCATGGAAGTCTATCAAGATATGTAAAATTCAAATAATAATAGAATAATTAAGAGAATAATTAAGAATCAGAATTAAGCCAAATCTGAAATCAAGTGTGTTCTCACAGTCCAAAAGCCATAGATAAAAGCATGTGAGTTATGTTATCCATAGAGTTATATTATCCTTCACATTCACTTAAAACTGCTCCTTTTACTTTAGAGTATGCTTAAATGTATGACCAGAATGTGAATTACCTAATTACATATCTGAGACTGCTTTTCAGATAAAATTTTAATATAAGACTGCTGACCCTAGCTCATAAATTTAGGTATACAAAAATAAAAACCATCTTTAAGATTTCTGATTCTTTGCTCTAATAATAGACCACAAGGTATCACATTTTTATAATGCATTAAAATTATTCCTTATAGAATTAAAAAATGCTTTTTATCTATAAGTTCCGGAGTTACTGACCTGTAGAAACCCCTGCAGACTCCCTCAATTATTTACAGGGATGGAAGTATATTGATATACTGAATCAGTCATTTGAAAAAAGGTTCGACATGAGAAATTTCACTCAGAACAAGACTAGTGTTCATATAATCAGGGCACCCTCTACACTTTTATATTATGATAAAGGCCATTGTTTGGTAATAGATCATTAGATTTCACAGAAAGAACTTAAACATTATCTCCTATATAGATCAACTTCTCAGTTACTTTGTATCTGCCCACATTTTTTTAAGTAGCTGAAAACAACACATAGTTATTATGTTACAGTTCCAGAAGTCGGAAGTCCACTGGGCTAAAATCCAGATGTCATCAGTGCTGTGTTCCTCCAAGAGACATGAGAGGAGTCTAGTTCCTTGCCTGTCCAGTTCCCAGAGGCGGCCCCACTTCACTGGCCACTGGCTCCCTTCCATCTTCGAAGCCAGAGATGGCCAGTTGAGTCTTTCTCACAATGGCCTCACTCTTATTTGGATTCTTCTGCCTCCTTCTTCCCCATGTAAGGATTCTTGTATGTACACTGGGCCCACATGAATAATCTCCTTATTTTAAGGTCAGCTGATTATAAACCTTATTCCATTTGCAATCTTAATTCCCCCTTTCCATGTAACAACATATTCACAGGTCCCAAGGATTAGGATGTGAACTTTTGAGAGGACTATAATTGTGCCTACTGCATCCCCCCATTATACATGACAATTTTGTGTGTGTGTTTATCTGCCTATATCTTCTTTGTAGAAAGACAAAAATTAAATTCATAAAAACAATAGTCTTTTTTAAAAGTGTATGATACACAAACACATTGAGAAAATGAGATACAAGCTTAAAATAGAATATGCTTTTTTTAAGTTAAAATAAGTCTAAATATATCAGAATTGTCACAGAGACTCTAAATAATATAAAATTAGATACAAACATGAACTGGGTTTTAATTTAATTTAACTTCCCCAATCTGATTTTGCATCTGAGAATTGTGGTAAAAACCCTGGGTTTTTAAATTCAAATTGCAGCTTGACCACTAGCTCTGTGACTTAGATAAGTGACTTGATTTCATTAACTTCAGTATTCAAATCCTTGGAAGTAGATAATAGAACAGCACTTAAGATAAGTCTAAGAAATATTAGTGCTTTTAGCCCATTGTTCCATACACAAGAAAAGAAAAAAAGTTGAAAAGATAAACCCTACAATAAAATATTTTTTAACAATACAAATTTCTTTCCAGCTATAGATATTTGGGGGAAAAAAATCTGATGCATGAAAAAATATTTTATGTCATTGTACACAGAAAGATTAGTATAAATGAAAAAGCAACACTCTTAATTCATTTATTAAGTAAACATTTACTAGTATATTCTGTTCCTGGCCCATTTTTAAATACAACCTAAATAGGCAATTAGAAAAAGTAAACTCGACCTCATTGGAAATTTGTTGAAAGGGTTTAAAAAAAAAGTCAAATAATTTATGTGTAAAATTTAAATAATAATTGGTCTTACTCCTTCCTTACCTATCAAATATAACCTTTTTCATATTGCTAGACTGTAAGTTTTAAGCATCTCTTTTAAAAAGCATCATCAAATATTAATAACAAACCTACATAAACAAATATCAGCATGGTTCTTCAGGTAATAACTGTAAGCGCTAACATTTATTAAGCCTTTACCATGAGTTAAATATGATACAGTCATCATCTCACTCCATTTTCATATAGCCACAAGAAGTAACCATTATTAGCTTCCTGTTACCAATGGGAAATCAAGGTCACATACAGTGAGTGGTGGAGACAGGACCCAAGGTCCATCCAACAAAGCCCAATCTCTAAAATGCTACGTCACACTGTTGATGGAATAAGTGAATGCCATCTGTAGGCACTGTATTAAGACAACGTCACAGAATTGCGGCTCTACGGCATTAAAGTAATCACGATTATTTAAAATTAATTTTTACAGCAGAAGACATATTTAAAAATATTATACATTTAAAATGCCATAATGTTTGTTTTATTTTCTACAAGATTTTGGAGAAGTTAATTTTTCTTTCCAAAAATGTCTTTTTAAGACTTCCATTTTGGTTTACAAATACACAAACATGAGGAAAATTAGTAATGAGAAAACTGATATTTATGGAAGGAAAAAGAGGCTATTTGTGTATGCATATTCTTGTAGCAAACTGAATGAAAATAAGAAATGAATATAACTTAGACTGCATTCTTTTAGCTCCCTTTAATTCAAATATGTTTTATTTTCATAGGCCACAGGGCAAGTTTTTATTTTTTGTCTTTTGCAACTATTTTATGTTATAGAATTTAAGCTATAAATTTGTACAGTTGCTTTTAGAATATGATGAACATTTTTCTAGCTTGTAATATTCTTTAAGTTCATTTTTATTCATTTATTTTTCCTGTTCTGTGTACAGTTTAGAGCATTAAAAAGATCACATCTGAAGTATCTGAAATAGAAATATGAAGTTAGAAGTTTTCTATATTGAAAGATATAATAAAGTATATGTTTTTGGTTTTGCCTTGAAGAAAGAGAACAGAGATATATAAACAACTGCTATTCTATTCTCCTCTCCCCCATATAATCTTATTCTTGAGGGTCGATTAACGTTAAGTGAAAAAAACTTAGTATAAAAACTATCAAATGTGAAAATATTTTATGACTAACTTAAATTAATAAAAAATAAATATTTCTGAATAAAGACTCTACTTATGGTCTTACTCTGATTACTTGATTACTAAATTGGATTGGATTACTAAAGCAAATATATTCTCAAACATTCTTCATGCTTTAGTATTTATTATCTATTTCTGATTAAGACAACTCCCTAGTTTTTATTTAAATCAAAATGCCTTTGGCATTTCCCCTCTTCTGTCATTCAAAGTGTTTAAGTATTCTCTCTCCCTCTCTCCCTCCCTTCTCCCCTCCTTCCTTCCCACTCTCTCTCTCTCTCTCTCTCTCTCTCTCTCTCTCTCTCACTCTCTTGCTCTTGCTCTTTCTCTCTCTGATACAATTTATCTTTCTATCTGAAATAGGTCTTCCCACAGGTCTCTTATTTCAATACAGGTATAAAATGAACACATTCTTATCTATTACTATTATTGTTAATTTAGTGATACACTGCCCCCCCCACCCAAAAGCATTTCACAGGCATTAGTACAGATACAACTGATAAGGAAATTAAAAGCAAATAAAAATATGTGTATATATGGAGAGAGAAAACAAATACCTGTGTAGAAAAATATTAATATCAAGGGAATTTGAGTGAAGGGTAAAATGGGAATTCCTTGTACTATTTTTGCAACTTTTCTATATATGACATTATTTGAAGTTAAAAAATAAAAATAAAAAAGTAAGTAAAATCAAAACAAAATTAGGTTTCAAGGCAGAACACACAAGTTAGAACTACAAAATCATTTACACTTTGCAGGAGTGGGCCAGAAATTCAGTTATAAGCTTTATAACAACCAACATGAAGCAAGAAATAATAAATTATGTGATTCATTGCCCATAAGATAAATACAGATCATTGCTCAGGGAGGAACATACAACTATTCCTGGTTCCTGGTACTGAAATGAGAAAGAAATTTCTCCCATGTGTTCTCAAATGTCTGCAATAACATTTTTACAGTAAGTAAAGTGAAAGTTTATAGGGCTGTTTTGTATAACATCACTCATATTGAGCCAACAGAATAATGGCAAAGCAAAATTTAGTAAAAGCAATTCTACAGAGTACAGAAGCAGGTAGCCCAAGTACTGTCCATAACTCCCAAACAACACTGTTAAACTCAAGGATAAGATCACAGAGCACCTATAGGAATAGACGCCCTGCATTTTTCAGACAATCCTTCCAAAATACAATTTGTCTTCATCAAACTTTTGGTAAATATTAAATCCCAAGCAGAAGAGGGATCCCTGCAAGTCATTAACAGAGCTCTTTTATGTCACTGCTTAAGAGCCAAGCCCCGTAACAAGCAGCAAGACAGGGTTAATGCGAATATGCTCTTATTTCTAAATTTACATATATATTTATAAAGTATAATAGTTTTGCAGGAACATATGCCTGGCCAAAGATCACCTTAACACAAAAACAAATCAGCATTTCCCATAAAATTCTAACTGTGCCAGAATAATTCTAGGTTGCAGAAGATTCGAACATTTGCCTACTTCACATAAACACCCACAGAACACATAACTGAGAATGATAAAATGCCCGTGTCTACCCTTTAGTATGAACCGGTAATAATATGTGCACCTGCATAACTGGAAGAATTAGAAAGTATCATTACCTATGTAACCTAGTAAATTACTAGAGAATACATATTAAAATTTCAATATCAGAACAGTTAATGCATAGATATTTTCCTCCCAGTATCTGAAAATGAAAGCATATACCACATGTTTACTCCTCTGATCCTTAGCTTCAGAGGGGAATGACCGTCAACAGCCATAAGTGAGACTGGCCAGGGAGAGCAACATTCATACAGTACCTACAATCTCAGGTTAAAATAATATGCTCACAAGTTTGTCTTTTTTACTAAAATTTGAGCAAGGGATCATAAGACAGTGATTCACAAACTTAAATGTGCATCAAATCACCAAGTGTACTTATTTAAAATGCAGAAGTATAATTTTGAAGTAAACTATATTGCTCTTAGTAGTATATTTTAAAAATCTCATTTAATACTTGTTTTAGGGTTTATAAACTATGCACTAATATAATGTTTAATACCAAATCAAAATAAATAGTTAAGTTGATAAAATACAGTTCTGCAATTACTAGAACACTGAAAACAGAAGGGAATGCCAGACATATAAATAATCGTGAGGATGATGATTGTATTTACAGAGTATCTAACTTTTGAGTCATTCATATAATTTTGTGAAAACTTAATACATCTTTCACTGGAGCTGGTGCAGAACCCCCTCTGATGAAGAAGAGAGGAAGAAGAAACTAATGAGGAAACAACAGTGAGAAGCAAGACAGCAAGAATGGGCTATTCAGGGGTCCCCAAATCCCAGGCCAGGAACTGGTACCATCCATGGCCTGGTAAGAACTGGGCTGAACAATAGGAGGTGAGCAGAGGGAGAGGAAATGAAGCTTCATCTGTATTTGCAGTTGCTGCCCAGCGCTGGCATCACTGCCTCAGCTCTACCTCAGATCATCAGGCATTAGATTCTAATAGAAGCACTGGTTCTTGGTGTCAAAAAGGTTAGGGACTTTGGGGCTATATCACAAGTGAAAAACAAAGCAGTCATTCTTTTATTTCTTTCTCACTTTAAAACCTACTTTCACAATTAATTATCCTCCAATTCAGTTCTAAACTTTATAACCACCAACATAAAGTAAGAAACAAGATAAAAAAGAAAAAAGAAAGAAACTGGGACTGAATGTAGAGTATAAAACGTGCCCAATTTTGGCCATGAGATTTTAGCATGTTTTTCAAAAATTAGTATCCATGATATAAAAGAGATCAACTGCCAAATACAGAAACTAATATTTACTATGAGTTAGACATTGTAAGGCAAGCCAGTAATTTGCTAACCGTGGACAACCTTGGTTTACAGAGCTGACACGGCCCAATCGTCCACGCTCTCTTTTTCTCCTAATTAGGGTTGTCATTACCGGCACCACTAAAGTTTATGATTCAAATTAAAAATGTCAAAATTAAAACTTCAAAAATAGAGTTCAGAGATTATTTAATAGAATAAACCATTTGTTTCCAACATGCAACAAAGAATGCAATTTCATGTAAACAAACAGTGCCTTTCAGCCTCGTGTGAACATCAAACTACAAGACGGGGCAACCCCGTCTCTCACGGCCGTGTAAGGGGCTGGCGGACACCTCAAGGGAGTTTAAGGCAGTAAAACAGTCTGAACTCTGACTCTGCAGTTTGCTCGCAAATATCTGAAACATACACTGATCTCTTTAAAACATGGATAAGACTTAAAAATCCAAAAGATATAAGTGCCACTCAAAGTCCCTATGAATAAATGAGATAACACAACTTGTTCAAAATCAATCCAAAGATGGTAAGTTCTTATGATAAGATACTCCATTACATGCTTTCCTACAAATCCAGCCTGAAATTAGATAATGTATGAATTGATCATGATGTATTACATATTTAATGTTATATCAATCTTCCTAATTAGATAATAGTTATTAATTAAATCAATTAATTCAATTAAGTTCCTTTCATCTGGATAGCCTCAAGTCTCATGTAAGACCCAAAGTTCTAATGTACTTTTTAAAAATATCATAACACATTAAATTCCTCAGAAGATGAAAAATTATAGAAATTTAGCAATTGATCCAGTAATTTCTTACCAACCAAAGAAATCGGATATGATATTACTATTCCATACATGAATAAAAATTAGTACAATCATCAATTTGTCAAATGATGACTTTTTCAAGGGGTTATCAGATGGGAAAAATATTTTCATGGATATCACAATACATAATGAACTCCTGTAAATCAATAAGATAAAGATAAGAAAAAGATAAACAGCTTAACATAAAAACAGGTAAAGAATATGAACCAGGCAATTCATGGAATAAATACACAGGCCAGGAAATATGAGAAAAAAATGAGTGTTTACTAATTAATTGTCTTTCTCCCAAATCTCCTCACCTTCACTAAGTAAGGAGATGTAAGTTCCATGAGCAGGGAGATCACAACTGTCTTGTCCACTGTGTGTCCCCAGTGCCTAGATTAGTACCTGGGACACAGTAATTGCCCACTAAATTTTGCATAATGGATAAACAAACCTCTCAAAAACTAAAGAAATCAAACTAAAAACAGGGTACTGCTTTTTAACTTATAAAACTAGCAAAAATTAAAATAGTTTAATAACATCAAGTAGCAGAGAGGACAAGAAGAGATAGTATTCTCATGTACTTCTTTTGGGAATGTAACTTCCCACAGCTCTGTGGATAAGAATTTGAATTTAAGAATTCAACTCCTAAGAATCTGTTCTACAAAAATAAGGCACAGGTTCATCATGGAATATATGCCCAAACAGTCACGAAAATACTATTTCTGAAAACAGAAAAATGAAAAATGTCCAGCAAGAGGGATATTATAAAACCATTTAAAATAATCTGTATTATTTAAAATGCACATGTAGATCTATGTGTATTAACATGGAAGGATATGTACTGATGTGGAAACTGGCTCGTGATACTTGGATGAAAAATATAAGTTGTAGAATAATATGTATAGTCATATCCTATTTTTTAAAAATCTGATTCTACATTTATTCTAGAACAAATACATTTGTACAGTCCAGGGAGGAAAATTCTGGATGGACACATTCAGAGCTGTTACCAGTTCTTCTAGAGAAGTTTTTTTGGTGGGGAAAACAGCATTTTCTTTGTTACAAGAATGCATCACATTTAAAATTTTACATAATGGAATTTTTTTTTAATGGAAAAGAAAAAAACGAATGTCTACAGGATTGGAAGTAATTTAAATTAAATCAATGTATATTATTTAAGTCACATCTAGAAAAGCTTCAACACTAATCCAGTAGATTTAATTTAATCAATACGTGTTAACTGTTTGGTAAAATAATGCAACTTAAAAACATTCCTCTCCACTCATATGAAGGTATGATGTGGAGAACACCCGTGCACCTCGCTCTTCTTCAAACAGATCGAGTCTCCTGTTTCCACACCAGCTTTCGTTCTGCCTGCAGCGTGCTACCCCTCACCTTTCCCCCTTTACCACCCTCCCCACTCTCACCACCCAGAAGCTCCCAGCTCACCCTTCAAAACACAACTTAAGTCTCTGAAAAGCTGCCTCCTTGGAACATAATAAAAATATCTGCAAGAAAACTTAAAAAGATTAAGGAAGATATTTTCTCTGATATAGATAATTCTTCCTATTGATTTTTTAGTGTTCTAAAAAAGTCACTTAAATGAAACAAAATAGTCACTAATTTTTAATTATCCAGATAGTTCTATATTTTCTAAAAATCTCTACCTACTTATAGAAACAACCAAATTCTTCATGACAAACTCTGTTCTGGAAAAAATACTGATGGGTTTTAGGAAGTCCACATGGACTAGACATATTCTTGGTTGGAAAATAAGTATTAATGATGAATTCAACACTTTTTTTTCAAATGAAAGAAATCTAAATTTTTGATGTTACAAAAATAACATGATAATGTATTTTTTGTTCTGTTTCAACTTAAATGCCTTTGGACTGATTCATGTAAAAATATGTATAAAAATAATTGTGCCAAGCTATAACTGGTATTCCAAAATCCACTTGGGAAATAAATTTTATGGCTATACTATAAACTTCTTAAATCCTGAAGTTTTAATAGATATGCTGACACAATCTGAACCATAACAGTTCTAGCAACTGCTGCTATCATAAATCTGTCAGTTTCTATAATGCCTATGACAAATCCATTAATATGAATGATGTACACTTCACAAAGCACACTACACAGCAACTGCACAAGTTATGTCATCTCCATTCTGAGTGGCAAATCAGTAATCAATATTTGTAAAAGCAGCAGCTAATCCTTTGTAAAATCACTGGTTCAGTGATTGAAGAGTTTGCTCAATCCACACAGTTAATCCCTCTTCATCTGCTTGAGCCTTCTATTTCTCCCAGCCTCTCACGGTGCTAGCTGTGGCAGATTAATACGTCTCCCCATGTTAAACATGACCTGACAATTGACACAGGATATTGCTGACAGGATAAGCTCTACAAACACGGGCCTTTTAAAAAGGAAGCTTAAAATTAACATTCAGAAACTCAAAGTTTACAAACAGGCTCACTATTATCCCTCCCCAACTCCAATCGCCTGATTTACTGAGCTCGCACTCCTTAGCATATACATCCTTATTTTGGTTTGAAAGTCTTCTGGTTGATTCTAGAATGCTTATTTATAAAGCATGTTTTATTACAGATTTTTTTAAGTCAAAGTAAATAGAGGTTTTCCAGCCAGGAAAAGAGATTCATACATACAGAACAATTTAGAGAATTTTTATGTATGAAGTAAAAGTTCCTGTTCTTAGCTAATGGTACTTCAAAGTTCTACACTTGAAGAAAATCTCAAAAAAGCATTTTACTGCTTAAAGTTTTAAATAGAAAAAAGGATGCATTTTCATACTGAAAAGTGACTGACAATATTATAAAGGACTCTGTGCTACTAGAAACAGATATTATAAAGATGTAAAAAACCCCCAAACTGTAGTTATCCTTAACAATTAGATGATATAACAGATTCCTCTTCAGGCATATACTAAATTTTATTTAAAGACCCAACATAAATTTCCTTAACAAAGTTATTGCAATTCAGATACTCTATGCATCCTTCATTGAGACTACTTGAAGGAAAAGAAAATGCAAATTCATGTCAAATTAAGAGTAATGAATAGGTGTAGAGAGAAAAATGATTTCCTGACCCAATATACCAAATGAAATGAATTTTTTTGAAAGACAACATGAACAACTCTTTTACACATTCAACTTCTGGTTAATTGTGTCTAAAAATGAATATCAAACAAGCTATGAAGACTTATACTCTGTATTCCTCCTGAGAGGAAGAGGAGATCTCAGAAAGGCTGAGAAGACATAATACAAGAAGACCAGGGGAGAACAGGCTGACCAGAAGCCAGACGAGTCCAAAATTTTTTGGAGAGGAATTAATGAATGGTGAATAGTATCAGTTGTTCCAGAAAGGCCAAGAAAGAGAAGTACACGAAATTGTTCACTAAATATGGACATTAGGAGGCTATAGTGATCTTGCTGAGATATCAGAGAAGTAATGTGGGAAGAAGCCAGTAGCAGTAATATAATGGGAGAAAATGGAACCAGGAGAAGATAATTGATATTTTGAAAAACTCAGTAGTGAAGGGGTAGAAGAAAGGGAACAATAGCCAGGGAGAAAAGCATTTCCAGTTTACTTTTTAATTCAGTATTTGTAGCAATATTCCCTTTTCCACATCCCATTCTACTTTAATGCAACCTCTAGTCTTCAAAATAAATAAAAGCCAATACTGCAATTTTTAAAATCTGATAATTTTTAACCTTATTTAATAATAATACATTCACACATGATGTTAAAAATGAATGATAATAGGTTAATAGATAGCATTGAAAACTTAGAGCGACATCTGCAATATAATGCAAAAATGTGTTATATGGTATGTTGCTATATCAAGAACACAATCTTAAAATTGAACAGCTTTTCAGATATCAAGGAAAATAATTTGCTAGTCAGCTGAATTTGCTATAAGAAGAATTATATGCATTACCATATCTTACAAGACAACTGGCTCTAATTAGACTTACTGAAAGAGGCTAATACATAGAGTGAATAAAAAGACAGCACTACTAGTTCAATATTATAGGTGATCTGTCCATGTTAAAAATATGGCACATTACATAAATAGAAAAGTTTGCCAACAACTAAGAAAAATAAATTTCAAATCTCTTTTGAACCATAAAAATTACTCAAAAGATCACAGTCACCAATGCTATTTCATACCATCTTGAAAAGTGATATTTCTCCACTATATTTAAATTATGATATTGCAGAGTTCAACTTACACATAACTTTTTAAAAAAAAATATTGTACAAACTACATATTTATTCATATTGAAATCTTTTTATGTCTATTGTTGCCTTTGAACCTAATGAAATTCTTTAAGATTCTGGACTTATGATTATTTAATGTTCTCTCTCATACAAACACATGTAAAATGTGTGTATATGTGAATGTGTGCAGTGCACACACACAGTGCTGCTCAATAAATTCTAGAGAAGCTGTTTGACTTATTTTTCAAACCACAGTGGTGTTCATAAACAGCTCATATTTTTAAATACAACTAAAATAATTTTCTAATAAAGAGTAAATATTTTTTAAGGTAAAGATAACTGAAAGTTTTGTAGGAATACAATTTATAACTTTTTAAAAACCTTTCATACTCTTCAGACACCCAAGTAACCAAATCATAAACTTGCAAGCCAATTTGCCAACAAAATGTCCATAACAGAACAAAATAATACCCATATTATATCAAACGTGTAATTCTAGCCTCCTAACAATACATTTTATCCAAACTATCTTGCATTAGTTTCCTCTTTGGAATATAATGAGGAAGCAGCACTGTGTGTCATTGACTAATTGAAGTTAAATGTTCTGAAAAAAATGTTATCTTCAAGTCTTAGACTTCAGATTTCTATAAATATTTTCATTTCCTTTTTAATAATACCAATACTAACTTGTTTGAGTGCCAATAAAACCATTTTTCTAGTTGTTTGTCACATAAATAAACCAAAATTATCAAAATTCACCATATAAGAAAATCTTAAAAAAAGAAAAATTAGTGGTCACACTGAAAATGAGCTAGTAACACCACAAATTTATTTGTAGATTCAAACATAAAGATATAAAGTCTGAATTTTTTAGCATAAGGAATTCCAAAAATACAAAGGCAAAAAAATTCTTTTTCAAAATTCATCCCATTGTTATGGCACAGCACACTATATCAAAAGGTGCAAGTCAATCTGTCCCATCACAAATAATGTTAATTTTTATACCTGCCAATTTCTCTATTGTCACATTACTATTTTTCATTTTACAGTTAATAAGCATCTTATAGGAAGATTCTTTTAGATGGTGTAAATATCCTGTTATTTCTCAAACTTTCTCACACTAAGTTTTGCATTCATTGATGACTCTTGTCTGAATTAATTATTTCTATCATGACTGCAAACGATGATGTTTCCACCTTTTTTTATATAAATGAAGATAACAGATACACTTTATATGAAAAAGCTGAAACCTAGACAAATGACAAGTTGGGAACTGAATATTTCGGAATGAAAAACAGTTGATTCTCGACCTGGCAGACTCTGCAAACATGACGTGTGTGTGTGTGTGTGTGTGTGTGTGTGTGTGTGTGTGTGTATTAACATTTTTGTAACCATAGAGTAACAAGGTATATAACCTAATAATATATACAGAGAGAAAAATTGTGCATTAAAAAGTAGCAGCAGCATAGTCATTCTTGACAGAAGAAAAATAAAAAATTGATTAGGAATCAGAAGACCATTCCTCTCAACTCCTAAACTTTGTTGTGGGTACCTAGATAATCTACTCTTTCTAGATTTCACAAGTAAAATAAGATACATAAACCAGATAATTTGTAAGCTTCCTTCCAACTCTACTATTTTACATTCTAATATTACTAAGAAATATGTTATTTACGCAAAGATGTTCTTAAAAATCTTATTTTTACAATATACCATTTATACCTATTAGAAAAAAAAAATACATGGAAACTGGAGTAAAGTATATAACTGTTTAGGTAAAGTTTACTTAATAATATTCCAAAGGAAACAAAATCATAATCCCCCTCAGGAACCTTCTGGTTATGATTCATAACACAGCAGTCATCATTCTATTGTTTATAGTAGATGGTATAAATTTCCTCCAATAAAAGGAAAGCATTGTTTCTGCAAGTGTTATAATTTGTTAATATGCCAATTTATTCAGGTATAGCTAGTGATAAAAGGTTTTTAAATAATAACCAGTCTGGGACCCGAGGACTTAAACCAAGAGGTACACCAGCCTATGCTAACCAAAAAGCCTGGTTTTTAAGGCTCTTCTCCCAGACCCAACGGAGGAAATAAATCTCTTGTCCAAACTTGCCTTGCTGGTTTAAAGGAAAGGACGTCAACGAGTAGAGTTCCAGAACACACTACTGTATGTGATAAGCTAATGATGTAACTGATATTCACAAAGTAGTAGTGAATTTGTAACACCAATGGATAGGCACAAAATCTAGTCTGGAGTCGGCTGTATATATGCAGATTTTATATAGAATATACAGGAATATGCATGCCTGTGTTTGTAATTATTACAAAAAATATATAAATATTTCTAAGATAAATATTTACTAAAATGGAATAAATTTTATCTAGCCAGCTTTCTTTATATTTGTGACTTAATATTTCCTTTCTTCATATATAAAATGGAAATTAACAAGCTAAGCTAGTTGTCAATAAATGTACAAACCTGACAAAAATAACACAGATATGGTAAATCTGAAAATAATAAGTACTGTGTATAAACAAAAATCATTATTTTTATTAAGATAATTTAAATAATCATAGTTAAAGCTGAAGCATTTTTTATTTAGGTCATTCTTTCAATATGTGGCTAAAAGATGATACCAGAAAAACAGCAAAGTTTTATTTGATGACAGACTGGTTTGGGGAGAGATAGGTTTGGGCATAAGCTACCTGAGGGCTGGACCACTCAAGTTTTATTCATCTTCCTATTCCCCCTGCACAGTTCCCATAACAAATTGTTTAATAAATGCCTGTTGAATAAATAAGGTTTATTAAATAAATATATATATTAGAGAGATCATCCTTTATACTGAAAGATTACGTTTACATTTTACGTGCAATTAGAATAACCATGGTGAACCATAAAGTTATATTATGGCCTCCAATGGAAATAAACTCTCATTGACATCTACAAGCACTACTTAGATAAATATCAGAAAAACCAGAGCCTGTTGAAATTTTTGTATGTAACGCTTTACAAAGCACTTGGCAAACATTCTGCCAGCCAGAGGAAATTCCAAGTGAAACTCAATCCACATGTGCGTTTGGTGGGAGCCAATTATTTTTATGGTGTGTAACTTTAATTGGTGGCAGATATAAAATATCACTATATAGCTACATGGTACGTTCATTTAGTTCTACAGAGTATAGACTATTTAATTAATAAATTTTTAATACTAGTAAGAAATTCTATACTCTTATGACAATGCTGGGTCCAGTGACAACGCTTAGCCTGTTCTATCTGGCCTTTATGTAGTTTTATTAGTTCAATCCACTGATGGCCTTGACAACCAGTCTGTCATCTATAAAACACACCCCATGTGGGATGAGGATGATATTTTCCAGAAATGCACTTTGTATGATTTGGAGGTTAAACTTCCTCAAAACAAAGGCGCTAATTCAGGCATGTAATTCCGCAGGCCCACAACTAAGAGCCACACATCACCTCCTGCAGCCTTACAGACTGGCTGAGGGCACTGGGTGAATGGAATGAGATGCCACCTTACATATTTCTCCTCCTGTCTCCCCACTGAGATTAGAAAGGTGAAAACCTCTTTTTTTCCCACTTCAGGTTATATGAATTGAGATTTATTACATATCTGAGGATGAAGGCAAGATAATTTGTACTAAGTTGGCATTCTCCTTAGATATTTCTTGACACGCTATGAGCTTTTCTTACATTTATTCTGCATCTTCTGGCTAATAATTTTCCAAAGGAGCATACACAAACACCCGTTTAATTCGATGATTCTGTAGTTGGAGAGCAGGATAAAATGCTGGATACCTCCCAGCAATTTCTCCCTTCTCCTTCTCCATCTAAACCTCATATCTTCAAATATGAACTTTATTTCAGAATAAATTTTAATCTTTTTCAGTCTCCATCCCCTGCTGACAAGGCATGATAGTAATTCAATGAGCAACAAACATTTAATATGAACCTGGCATATGTCAAGAACCATGCTAAATCCTGGGTAGACAGAAGAACAAAGACAATACAGGTTCTGCCTTCAAAGGGTTCAGATCTTACACCTGAAAAGCAACAAATGTGATGAGACGATAACTATAAATGTTACACAAGCTTAATCGATAAACTGAATCAAACGTAACTGAAATGCTAATGCCTGGGTAAGGCTGTTGTAAGGCATGACGCGCAGAGCCCAGTGCATTCAGAAAATGCGGGGCTGGACGATTATCACTCAGTACACTTCTCTTTCTCCCACACGTCAATCTTTTTTTACAGGTAAAAACATTTTTAAAAGCACATCAAGGACAACTTTGAAAAGAGACAAGTTCCAAAAAGAGCAATATGCATCTTGAAAGGCAGAAAGAAGGGAAGGAAATTCCAGCCTCTTTGCCTTGCTGAAATTTGTGTTGGTGGAGGAAAGGACAAGATCAACGCTACATACAACCAGCCACAAGGATCTCTCCCAGTGAGTAGCCATCCCTTAGCAGCTCAGGGCCCCTTAGCTCAGGGTGACCATCTCGAACTGCGCTTTCCCCAAACCCATGTGAATGATGCCACCACTCCTTTTGCCATTCTGAAACTGTGGGTCTCACGATGTGCCAACTCAGTAAAACATGTTTGTGGCACCAGTTCAAATTATAGCTCAGAAAGAATCGGGATACCACCAAGAACCTGTATAGATTTATTAACCCTCTTGAAAATATTTTGGGTTAGAGTAGACTGCAGTTGCAGTAATAATAATTTTTTTAAAGGCAGGGTGCTACTAACATAAGCTTATAAACACCTTATCTGTTATTGCCTCTGGGGGTAAATGGCATCACATCACATGATTTGGAACAAAGAGTTGCTAATCTTATTTGAAAGGGACCTTTTTAAAGTCAGGATACCCAAATTTCTCACAGTCATTGATTTAAAAAATAATTTGCAATGATTAGGGTTGTTTTTTAATAAATCAGATAGACAGTGAGAGAAACCGAGACAGATAGAGAGATGAATGTGGGGAATAGACACTTTTTAGAAGGAACTCTCAGCTTTCCCCATATAGATACACACACACTCATATGCACAGTTATCCTTATACTTTTCCTCCTGATTCAGAGGAAGCTCTCCCTTTCTTGTATCTTGACTCTCTCCCTCTCCACTGCTGCCACCTCTGCAACATGTGCACGTGGTCAGCTCCCTTCTTTAACTTTGCATCCCTCTCTGGCTATTCTCTCTTTCCTCTCCTTCACTACTTGAATTTTTTTTTTAAATGTCTCTTGAGATAATTATAGATTCACATGCAGTTATAAGAATAATATGGCATCCCTTGTACACTTTGCCTAGTTTCCCCCAATGGTAACATTTTACAAAACTGTAGTATACATAACCAGGTCTACAGCCATGCCACACTGAACAAGCCGGATCCTGTGTGATCTCGGAAGCTAAATAGAGTCAGGCCTGGTTAGTGCTTGGATGGGAGACCACCTACAAAACCAGGTGCTGTAGTGGTAGATAGAGATAGAGATATACAGTTATATAGATATAGATGATATAGATATAGATAGATGATGATAGATAGATATAGATATATAGATATAGATATAGATATAGATATAGATATAGATATAGATATAGATATAGATATAGATATAGATATAGATATAGATATAGATATAGATATAGATATAGATATAGATATAGATATAGATATAGATATAGATATAGATATAGATAGATATAGATATAGAGATAGATATAGATATAGAGATAGATATAGATATAGAGATAGATATAGATATAGAGATAGATATAGATATAGATAGTAACCAGGATATTGATATTGCTAGAACTAACCAATCTTATTCAGATTTTCCCAGCTTTACTTGTGCTCATTTGAGAGAGAGAGAGAGAGAGAGAGAGAAAGAGAGAAAGAGAGAGAGAGAGAGAGAGAGAGAGAGAGAGAGAGAGAGAGAGAGAGAGAAAGAGAGAGAGACTGTGTGTGTATTAAGTTCTATACAATTTTATCGCCTGTGCAGGTTAATGTATGTACTACAGTCAAGACACTGAACAGTTCCAGCACCATGAGGGTCTGGCGTCACCCTTTTATGACCACACTCGCCCTCCTCCCTAAATTCTCGTAGCCACTACTCTATCCTGCATTTGTATAATTTTATCATTTCAAAAGTGTCATATAAATGGAAACACACTATCTGTAACTCTGAGAGACTAGCTTTTTCACTCAGTATAATGGCCTGGAGATTCATCTAGGATGTCATGTACATCAATCATTCATTCTTTTATATTGCTGAGTAGTATTCCAAGGTACGTGTGTACCATAGTTTATTATTACCTAGCTTTTTTAAAACGAAGTTTGCTTCTCTACGTATCATTTCTCATTCCTCAATCTGCTGCAATTTGACTTTTCCCCATATTATTCCACAGGTATCTCATAAAACCACAACCTCCAATTTCCATATTTAAGGGGCAATTTTTGGCATTTATCTTTCTTGCTGTTTTCTGAAGCAACTGCTACTACCAACCACTCATCCCTCCCCTAAGCATCTCTTCTCCCTTGGCTTCCAGTCAAACCATTCTTTCCTGGTCCCTGTATTCTGTTCATTTTCAGTCTATTTTTTTCTGTCCCTCATCACACTCCTTCATGTTGATATCTACTCAACATTCCACCTTCAGTGCTTTTTTCTTCTAAAATTCTACACGAATTCTAAAATTCTCCCAGTGTAATTCACCTACACTGTCCACTACACGTTGAAGACTCCAGGCAAAATATTTCTCCTAAAGTCTAAATCCATATTTTCAAATGACTAAATGTTTTACCTTCTAAATTTAATGTATTTAAAACTGAACTAATGCATAACCCCCTTTGTCTTCACTATAACTGACCCAATTCCAACCACTTCCTTTCCTTCCTCTAAGCCCCATCTCAATGAGCAGCACCACATCTATTTAGTCATCCCAAAACTTCAGACTCATCTCAACCTTTCCTTCACTTTCACCTCACTAAGGCCCATCGACTCTACCCCTGAAATATCTCTTGAATTCATTCCCTCCTCTTGTTTCCCCCACTACCATCTCTTTAGTTTAAGCTCTTATCATTTCTCACTTGCATCACACGACAGCTTCTCCATACTTCTGGTCTTTCCAGACCATTCTCCAAACATCTGCGAAGGGCTCTTACCTAAATACAAATCTATCTGTCCTTCCTGCTGTAAGATCTTATGATGGCTTCAAAGTCCAACTTCTTAGCACAGTACACAAGGCTCTTCAAAATCCATCCCTTGCCTACCTCTCCATTCTTTTTCACCTTTCATACATCCGTCTCCTAGGGTCTCACCATTCCAAACTACATACAGTTCTCAAATGCTCTGTCTCACAAACCAGTGATTCAGGTCTCCGAATGTGGAACCTGGAGCACCTTATGAGGGAACCTAAATGGTGGCTGGGAGTTCTAGGAGATCAAAAGAATTAAAATCACTAATGGATTTGATATTCAGAGAAAAAAAAACATTTTAAATGTTTAAAAATATTCTAAATTTAAAGAAAAGAACAAATATTTCAGACATTTCACAGAAAATATGTATCTGTCTGGAGATGGTAGCCATTTGGTTTCTTTAACTCCCAAGAGTGAAATTCAAAACCCCTCCTAATTAGGTCAGAAAAAGAAGTGAAGTGGTTGATATCATCTTTCTAAATACTTGATACAAAACAAAATCTAAATTATGAATTTTTCAAATATATTGTGAGATCTTTTGCTCTCTAAAAAAACTAAATGATAACAGAAAATAAAAAGGGGAAATAAAAGTTGTTTTGGATGAAATTTGCTAAATATTAAACAGTACACATTAACAGTTCTTTGAATATGTGCTATTCCCTCAGATGTGCCGGACTCTCAATGATTTAGCTTTAATCTTCTTTCATTATGTTTGCTATCTGCCTTTAAGCACTGACCCTGCACCCCAGGCAGTGTATTCTTCTGCTTATCCACAGGGTAGCAGTGTGTTTCAAAATAAGGCCGCCACCATGGGAACATGAATGAGTACCCACAGTGTTTGCAGAAAGCAAACAGCCCTTTTTTGTACACACACAAACACAAGAATACTAGGGTAACAGACTGTCACGAAAGTCCAGAGTGTGATGTCAAGACCAACAAACGACAAAATACTTGTGATAAGAAAACATATCAAAGAAAAGCATTCTAAGGTAAAAACAGAAAAGCAGACTAAGTTTCTAGTAAAATATTACCTACCCAGTGTTTTACAACTCAACATCTATAAATGAACTGATCTATATATATGCACATAAACTAATAAAATATTGAAAACATATCATTTTATGAGCTGATAATGCCGAATTTTAACATGGCAATATCATTAATTACATTTTATATAAGTTCTACTACAACAAAAAGTAGTGCGGATTCCTTTTGATGATCCTGAACTGATTTGATTTCTGACCACTGAGACTTAAGTCAGAACACTGCCATGCTGTAAGATCTGCAGAGACAAGTCTAAAAGTTGTTTGTTATAGGAAAATCATTACTGGTGAATAAGAAAGCCCTCACTTTTAAGAGCTGGAAAAAAAAATCTTTCAGGGAGGCAGAGCTCATAGTACTTAAAAGTACAGGGCTGGGTGTAGCGTAGACCCCCTTGGGAACATAAGCTATTTAATCTCTATTTAGCCTAGGTTTCTCCAACTGCAGAAGTAAATAATAGGAACACAAATCTCAGAGGATTGTTTTGAAAATTTAAAATAATTCAAGTATTTTATATAATGCAATATATATAAAATAAATTTAAAGCAAAAGTAAATTTCCTTTTCTTCAAATATTTGATACAATACAAAAAAAAGCAAATAATGAATTGCAATAATCTGTTCTGTCAACATCAAAAGCAGCTAAAAAGATAATTTCTTCAGACTGTAATGTCTGCCATAACAGCTGAGTGAGACACTGTAAACTTAAGTCTAGACTTTCAAAGGATGCAGGAAGTTAAATCCACTATTTGAAATGAACTATAAGGCAATACATTTGAATGGGTAAAAAAAAATTGAATTATAAAATGTTTATATAAAATACAGTGATATTAAATGTTCTTAATTTTATTGTGAATAGAAATTTGAACCTATCTATAATTTCAAATAAAGTTCTGGTGGGGGGCATCTAACTTTTAAAAACTTTTAAGGGTTACCTGTAGTTACTATCATTAAACACCAATGTATAAAATATAAGAATGATTCCAAGAAGGTATTTTCTATACAACTTTTTTTTTTTGCACAGTGAATAAATCTACTTTTTCTTACAGAGAGAATATAACTTCCTGCCCTTATTACCACAAATTCTGAATTAATGAAATGGAATTCCATTAATTTTATAAGCAGTTCTCTATGTACCATCAATCAGAAAAATCTGAAGCCTAACTAAACTCAATGAAATTTAATAAAGATAAAATACAATTTTGTTCATTGATATCGAATATCTCAATTAATATCCAAGACAGAAATGGCATCATTTTAATATTTCTCTAATCCCAAAATTGACAACCATATGACAAAGCACCTCTGTTCATATCTTCCTATAAAATATATTCTGCTAAAGTTAGGATTAGCTTCTCATTGGATTCTGAGGCAAAACTTTCACAACAGCTATTCAATATTATTATACCAACAAGATTTATATTAGAGAATCTATTCAAGTACATGATCAAGACCTAAGTTTCAAGTGTGGGTCAGACAACAGTTACAACAGGAATTTAGGGACAAAGGGCTGGATTTACTGGAGAAGGCATGGAAGCTGTAGGGCTTCTTATGAGTGTTGGAAAATAGTAAGCATGAAGGACAAATGCTGATGGCTTGTGAAAGAAATGTAATACCAGTAGAAAGTATTATAAAATACATACTTGTGAGCAAACCACTGAGATAAATTTAAAAGTCAACTCAACTAGCCTGTTTCCAGCACTGATGACTTTGGACAAGTTACTTAACCTCCCTGTGCTATTTCCTGTGAAATGAGACAAACTTGTAGCTCATAGTTACATGAATTAAATGAGTCAATGCGTATAAAGTACGTAAAAGAGTATTTGGCACAAAGCAAATGCACAATAAATGTTGGCTGCTGTTATTCTTGTAGAGATATCCTGTTCTGCTTATTTCAATTCATACTTCTGTTATCCCTCTTTCATAACCAAGTAATTGGTTTTGAATGAACTAAATAATTTCCATTCTTGTATAGGGGCTATCTAGATCAGGGGTGGAAAGTAAATACTTTTGGCTTTTCAGGTCAGAAATATTTTCCCAACTACTCAGTCTACAGCTATAGCTCAAAAGTAGCTATAGATTATACAAAAATTAATGAGCATAGTTGTGTCACACCAACTGGGCAATGAAATTTGAACGTCACGTTATTTCTCTGTGTCACAAAAAATATTATCGTTTTGATTTATGTTCAAGCATTTAAAAACAAAACCACTCTTAGCCTACAGGATATATAAAAACAAGTGGCAGGCCACTGTTTGCCAATCTAGACACTTATATGACCCTTTCAGTCATAATTTCTCCATTTATAAAACCAAAGTGAATGTAATCAGCTTTCCTAACTTCTGAATGTTCAAATAGCAAAATTTATTTTCACGCGAGGAATAATATCTAGTTCATGGGCTCAATTTTTTCACCAATTGGCTCCAGCGAAATATACCACATAAAAAAATCATGGCTAAAATAGTACAAAAGGCTATTATTATACTGTGTCTTTTGGGCATGAAGATGTACTCTACTAAAGATATACACAATTGAAAGCTAACAGAGATCACTGTAACATAAAAATTTCCATTATGATGTTAACTTTATTTACTAATGCTTAATTTACAAGATAACTGGAGCTGTTTCCAGTTTCATTAACACAACAAAAGAAGGTATTTATCCAGCTTCCTGAAATCCCTGCCAACAGACATACTCCTTAATAAACGAGGAAGATAGAAGCTTATCCCTCAGCAATATACAATCAATACAAATGTGATCTTCTTACAGTGGGTCTTACATAACATTAGCTCTGAACAGAGCAGGGTGCATCTAAAACCCAAAGGAAAAATGTTTTGTCAGGTTTTTTTCTTCAGTAAAAAAGATAAAGTCTTTCTGAAAAACAAAGGCATATTTGCTCACTTTACATATACTTACAATTTATGTCAGTAAAAATTCCAAATACATGTCAAAGGAAGATGGAACTACAAATGCCAACCTGGGTGTCACTGCTCCTGGCAGAGATACTCCGTATGCACCTGCTACTAAAACAGTCAATGAATCAATTCTGCAACAAATCCTTAGTTCAAAAGGAAACTTAATAATGGCGACCTTTTAAAAGAAAGCTAGGTATTATGCCTAAACTTTGTGTAGTTGCCTTTTTTTTTTTTTTCACTTAAATACTTAATCAGTGACAACTCCTAAATAAAACACAGGACTTTAAATCAAAAGCTAAAGTTCAATGTTTGACAGTTCCTCCTCTGCTCATCCGTCACCACGTCCCAAGACTTGACCTCCTAAGGATCTCCATCCCTCTGTTGGTCACCATCCCCATCACTTTCTAGATCAAGCTACTATCATCTCCAGACTTCTGAAACAGCCTCTTAGCAGTATCCACTCCATCCACTCTTTTCCACATTGTTCTTCATACTACTGTTTCTTCCCCGGAGACGCCTTTCTGACCTTCCTGGCCAGATCAGAGTCCTCTGTCAGCATCACATACCTCCCCTTTATGGCATGTGAAGTTGTAGATCAGACTGCTTGTGTGATTAATATTTATTTTCTCCACTCGGCTTTAAGTTTCACAGAGGTAGGATTGATGGATTCCCAATACCTGGCACAATCCTGGCACATAATGGGAATTTGATCATTTTACTGACTGCTATATATGTTCTCAGACATTAAACAACTCATATACATGCTGAAGAATTTTCTTGGCCTTGAAGAATGGCCTCAACTGGTAGTTATGGAACTGATAGTTAATATAAGGTATTGATGAACCTCATCAGCCATAAAAGCTGATTTACCAGTAAAGCACCAGATACTACCTCAATTATAATAAATAAATAATATCTTAGGCACCTTCTGAAGAGACTGGCTAAAGTTTATTTTTGTTTTTACAAAAAAAAATGTTAAGCTATATGTTAGCCTATATTAAACAGTGCATTTTAGAAACAAACATGCACAAAAAGTACACCAGAATGTACCAAAGTATTATTGCCTTCCCTGAAATGCAAGTATTATGATGATCCCAGAGCGCTCTCCTGTGTCTAGTCCCTTATCTAACCGCCAACATTGCCATCTGCGTGTCTCCAAAGCAATTTCAACTTAACATTTTTTAAATCTCCCCACGTCATTTCTCCGCCTTGGATTACCTTGGTGAAATGTACCATTTCCTACTCATTTGCCAAAGGCAGACATCTAGAAGTTACTGCCAACTCTATACGATCCGAGTCAGTCACCATGTCCTGTCTTCTCACATTCCTAAATATCTCATTTGTGCTCTCTTTCCCATCCTTCCCGCCTTTACTCTGGTCTTCCTCTAATTGACACTGTTACTAGGTTGATGTTTGGGGGAGAAAATGTCACTCCCCTAACCTGACATCCTCCATTATTTCCCTCATTACCTCTAACTCCTTAGCAATATATACAAGAACCTCTAGTATCTAAACAAACATGTTACTACTAATCCAGAATTAACCAGCCATTCCCCCACTCTTCATTTAACTCATATTCATCCCTCTAGAGCCTGCTTAAGCACCATGTCTTTGAGATGTCTCCCCTGGCCGGAAACCCCTTCTACGGACCCCCTCTGTTAGAACACTTCCGGTGGGTGCGAGAGCAGCAGGAGCTGACCCACGAGCCAGTTGTTGGCATCTCTTCCCAACTCTGCAGTGACATCGCACTGGTTGCCTGCAACTGGCTGAAGGGACCAAAAGCCGAAGAGCAGGTGCAGAAATAAATCTTATCTAAATTCTCTTTATCTGAAGCAAACAGAACTTTTCAAGAGTTCACTGCCCTAACAGCCCCGCCCCACTCCACTTCACAGGTCTCCAGTTAGGGAACCAACCAACCTTGGGCACCAGACAGGACGTTTCAAAACATTTGTGTAAACAAGCTGCATCGGAATCTTCCATCCTTTGAAGCCCAACCCCCCTCCTTTTGTTAAATTGGTATATAAACCTTTACTTCTGGCAATTCAGGGAGTTAATTATGACTCAATGCTCCCATACAAGCAGGAATAAATCTCATCTTTTCTTCTGTTAATCGTTCTAATGTCAGTTAATTCACTGTTCCTCCCCCCCCCCCCACTGCTCCTCCCCCCACTCCTCCCCCTACCCCCGCCCCCACCACCACCACTGTTCAGACCTAAGTTGACAGAGAAGTTTTTCCTCCCAAATGGCCATGGTGGGAATATTTATACAAAGGAGATCATCAAATGCTACAAATCAGAATTTCTTCTTCCCAAGAGCCGGTGATTAAATATTTACCAGAATATCAATACTTATCACTCTGCATTATCATTCTCCATGTTGCTGTCTGTGATATCCTACTAGAATCCATTTCTGAAAAACATGAGCCATTCATATTCATCTTTGTACTCTCAAAGTCTGATTTACCTGAACGAAATCAGATATAAATTGCCATGCACTGCATCAACTTACAATAAATAGTTATCAACACAGGCATCTTCTGAAGAAGACTGACGTAAGTTGAAACTCAATGAAGACTGAAATAATTAAGTTTGTCAAATTAGAGGGAAATTAAAAAAAAAAACATTAAGTGTAACCTAGAGTAAGGTTTTTTAGCCCCCTATTAAAAATGAATTCCCATGATTAAGTATTTAAGCGAAGGTATACTGATGTCTGCAATTTACTTGGAAATGTATTAAAAAAAAAAGATGAATGAATGCAGAAGTGGGAAGCTGATATGTGATAAAGTGAGGACAGGAAAATGTTAATGATAAGTCTATGTGGTAGATATATAGGCATTCACTACAAAATTCTTTTAATTCTCTGCAGTATGTTTGAAAATTTTCATAATAAAATGTTAGAGCAAAGCTGAATCGTCATTTCTTTTTGGTTTATAAGGTGTGCAAATAGTTTTCACCTTCATTAAAAACCTTCTAAACCATTTAATATACCCAAGTTCTGGGGAGAAGGACAAGGACGTCAGGATCCTGAGGGAGGTAAGTTTTAGATGCAACACTCAAACCTTCCCCTGACATCTGTGGGCCTGGAACAAGAGTAATGGAGGCCGACAGAGCATATGCCTAAATATTAAGATGCTATATATCAAGCTAACAAAATTATTAACTAAAACACGGTCTATCCTTCAAACTTGACAAATATATGGCATCATGATAATGTGGAAGACCAGGGTCGAATTGAGAATCTTGATTCCCAAAAGTTCCACATTTCTTTATGTCCCTCTTCTGCCTCCATGTCACACCCCCAAAGGGCCCTGTGCACACGCCCCTCCATTCCATACTCTCTCCACACTCCCCTGCATGAAACCCTGCTACTCCATATTCCTATGGGTGTACACACGAGTACTACAGTCCACTCGCAGATGACAAACCCAGGGAAGAGGCCCACACAGGCCCTGGGAGCAAGCTTGGGGCCATCTGGGAAGGGTTTTCAGGGGTCATGGGTACCTAAAGCATCATTTAGAAAGTAAGGTGAGATGAAGTGAGGTCTATACATGAATTGGGTACCTGCCCCTGACCCCAGTGACTGGACCTGTGAAGATGGGGATAACGAGGGAAGGGCCAGTAAGGGTCCTCTAATGTTCAGGCTCCAAGCAGGTCCCCTCTTGCCTGGAACTAAGTCTATACTAGCAATACCACACTACCACACAAACCACTTAGTAATCATGACAGGAGGAATGAGGGCCCAGGGGAAAAAGATTTTCTCTTTAAGATTAGAATTCAATCATCTCCAAGAGAGAAACCTAGCACAAAAACTACTACCTTAATTCCAAGTAAATCCATCTATAAGTAAAAAGGCATAAAATGAAAAAAAATTAAATTCATTCATTCAACTAATTTTTATTAAAGACCTACCCTTCTAAAACCGGGGATACAGTGTTGAATAAGACAAACAAGGTCTCTACCTTCACAGAAATGACATGCGAGAAGAAACAAATGTGTAAAGAAACATATAAGGTAACTGCAGATAGTGGACGGTGCTGTGGAGGAGAGTGAAAAACAGACTAGTGGTCACAGACTGATGGCAGAGGTTGGGGGAGTACTTTGGAAAGGATGGTCCAGGAAGGCCTTTCTACAGAGAAGACCACTGAACTGAGGGATATAAAGGAGCCCGTCAGGTCCAGATGGAGGAAAGAGGGAGGGAGTGGGGGAGAGCACTCCATGCAGAGGACTGGGCAGGGCGCAGTCCTAAGGGAGAAGTGAGCCTGGAACCTTCAAAGGGTGCGTGTGTGCCATGTGCACAGGTAAACGAGAAAGTCCTTAATTATAATAAACAAGTCCCCTAGCTAGCTAGGGTTGTGGCTTCTTCAGTATTTAAATTTTGTCTCAAAATGAAACTTTCTCCTCAAAGTGACAGTTCTAAAATACATTATTTCTGTGAGTCTATAATTCTTTAATTTTATTCTCTAGTGGAGCTCTCCAGTTTTTTTGTTTCTTTGTTTTTTGTTAGAAAAAAATTTATCTCTCATCCTCTTACAGATCGTTTTTTTTAGAAAGCCATTGTCTAATATGTAATCAGTTCAACACTTTACATCTCTTTTCCCTATAAAAAATATATTTATACCCATGTGCACATTTATTGTATACCCACATGGAATAGAAAATGAAGCAAAAGTAGAAGTGCAAGGCCTTCAATTAAGCTCATTTTTAGATTTTGCTCTCATTCACAGCCATAAATAACTTTTA